>JAVIAB010000024.1:83068633-83216375 GCA_032433765.1 Megaustenia siamemsis | reverse complement strand
TCATGTTGTAGACATTGGTTTGGTGGTCATGTTGTGGACTTGTGTTGGTGGTCAATTTGTAGACATTGTGTTGGTAGTCATGTTGTAGACATTGTGTTGGTGTCCATACTGTAGAACATTGTGTTGGTGGCCATGTTGTAGACATTGTTTGGTGGCCATGTTGAAGACATTGGGTTGGTGGTCATGTTGTAGACATTAGGTTGGTGGTAACATTGTAGACATTGTGTTGGGGGTCATGTTGTAAACATGTGTTGGGGGCTATGTTGTAGACATTGTTTTGGTAGCCATGTGTAGACATAGTGTTGGTGGTCATGTTGTAGACATGTGTTGGTGTTCATCTTGTAAACATTGTGTTGGTGGAATGTAGTAATTGTTTGGTGGCCATGCTGTAAATATTGTGTTGGTGTTCATGTTGTAGACATTGTTTTAATGGTCATGTTGTAGATATTGTTTTGGTGGTCATGTTGTAAACATTGTGTTGGTGGCCGTGTTGTAGACATTGTTTTGGTGGCCATGTTGTAGACATTGTTTTGGTGGTCATGTTGTAAACATTGTGTTGGTGGCCGATTTGTAGACATTGTTTTGGTGGCCATGTTGTAGACATGTTTTGGTGGCCATGTTGTAGACATTGTTTTGGTGGTCATGTTGTAAACATGTGTTGGTGGCCATGTTGTAGACATTGTTTCGGTTGTCATGTTGTAGATATTGTGTTGGAGGCCATATTGTAGACATTGTTTTGGTGGTCATGTTGCAGATATTGTGTTGGAGGCCATGTTGCAGACATTGTTTCGGTGGTCATGTTGTAAACATTGTGTTGGTCGCCATGTTGTAGATATTGTGTGGAGGCCATGTTGTAGACCATGTTTGGAGGTCATGTTTTAGACATTGTGTTGATCATCATGTTGTAGATATTTTTTGGTGGCCATGCTGTAGACATTCTGTTGGTGGTCATATTGTAGACATTGGTTTGGATGTCATGTTGTGGAACATTGTGTTGATGGATTTTGTTGACATTGTGTTGGTAGTCATGTTGTAGACATTTTGTTGGTGGCCATACTGTAGAAACATTGTGTTGGTTGCCATGCTGATAACATTGTGTTGGTGGCCATGTGTAGACATTGTTTTGGTGGCCATGTTGAAGACATTGTGTTGGTTGTCGTACTGTAGACATTGTGTGATGGTCATGTTGTAGACATTGTGTTGGTGATCATGTTGTAGACAATGTGTTGATGATCATGTTCTTGACATTGTGTTGGTGTCATGCTGTAGAGATGCGTTGGAAGCCATGTTGTAGAGATTGTGTTGATGGCCATATTGTAGACATTGTGTTGGTTGCCATGTTTTTGACATTGTGTTGGTGGTTATGTTGTAGACATTGTGTTGGTGGTCATGCTATAGACATTTGTTGGTGGTCATGTTGTAGACATTGGTTGGTGGTCATGTTGTGGACATTGTGTTGGTGGTCATTTGTAGACATTGTGTTGGTAGTCATGTATAGACATTCTGTTGGTGGCCATACTGTAGAACATGTTCGTGGCAATGTTGTAGACATTGTTTTGGTGGCCATGTTGAAGACATTGGGTTTGTGGTCATGATGTAGACATTGTGTTGGTGGACATGTTGTAAACATTGTGTTGGTGGCCATGTTGTAGACATTGTTTTGTTAGCCATGTTGTAAACATTGTGCTGGTGGTCATGTTGTAGACATTGTGTTGGTGGTCATGTTGTAGACATTGTTTTTTGGTCATGTTGTAAACATTGTGATGGTGGCATGTTGTAGAGATTGTGTTGGTTCATGTTATATAAATTTGTGGGTGGTCATTTTGTAGAACATATTGTGTTGTTTTGCTGAAGACATTGTGTTGGTTGTCATGCTGTAGTCATTTGGTTGGTGGTCATGCTGTAGACATTATATTGATGGTCATTTTGTAGACATTGTGTTGGTGGTCATGTTGTAGACAGATATTGTGTGTTTGCCATGATATAGACATTGGTTGGTTACCATGTTGTAGACAGTGTGTTGATGGCCATGCTGTAGACATTATGTTGACGGTCATGTTGTAGACATTGTGTGGTGGTCACGTTGTAGACATGTGTTGGTGGCCATGTTATAGAAATTGTGTTGGTTGCCATGTTGTAGACATTGTGTTGGTGGCCATGTTGCAGACATTGTGTTGTTGGTCATTTGTAGACATTGTGTTGGTGGTCATATTGTAAACATTGTATTGGTGTCCATGCTGTAGACATTATGTTGATGGTCATGTTGTAAACATTGTGATGGTGGTCAAGTTATAGACATTCTGTTGGGGTCATGGTGTATACATTGTGTTGGTGGCCATGTTGTAGACATTGTGATGGTTGTCATGCTGTAGACATTGTCTGGTGGTCATTCTGTAGAAATTGTGTTGGTGGCCATGTTGTAGATATTGTGTTGGTGGCCATGTTGTAAACATTGTGTTGGTGGCCATGTTGTAGATATTGTGTTTTTGGCCATGTTGTAGATATTGTGTTGGTGGCCATGTTGTAGACATTGTGTTGTTGGCCATGTTGTAGATATTGTGTTGGTGGCCATGTTGTAGATATTGTGTTGGTGGCCATTTTGTAAACATGAGTTCGTCGCCATCTTGTAGACATTGTATTGATGGTCATGTAGACATTTGTGTTGTTGGCCATGTTGTACAAATTTCGTTGGTGGCCATGTTATAGACATTGGTTTGGTGGTCATTTTGTAAACATTGTGTTGTTGACCATGGGCTAGTCATGTTTTGGTAGCCATGTTGTAAACATTGTATTGATGGTCAAGTTGCTGACATTGTGTGGTGTCCATGCTTTAGACATTGTGTTGGTGGTCATGCTGTAGACGTTGTTTTGGTGGTGATGTTGTGGACATTGTGTTAGTGGTCATGTTGTAGACATTGTTGGGTGGTGATGTTGTGAACATTGTGTGGTGGTCATGTTGTAGACATTGTTTTGGTTGTGAGTTGTGGACATTGTGTTGGTGGTCATGCTGTAGAAATTGCTTTGGTGGCCATAATGTAGACATTGTTTAGGGGCCATGTTGTAGACATTGTATTAGTGGTCATGGAGACATTGTGATGGTGGCCATGTTGTAGAGATTGTGTTGGTTTCATGTTATAGAAATTTTGTTGGTGGTCATGTTGTAGACACATATTGTGTTTGTTGTCTTGCTGAAGACATTGTGTTGGTTGTCATGCTGTAGTCATTTGGTTGGTGGTCATGTTGTAGACATTGTGTGATGG
The DNA here is from genome assembly GCA_032433765.1 of Megaustenia siamemsis. Taxonomy (NCBI): domain Eukaryota; kingdom Metazoa; phylum Mollusca; class Gastropoda; order Stylommatophora; family Ariophantidae; genus Megaustenia; species Megaustenia siamemsis. The sequence goes on along the minus strand of JAVIAB010000024.1, from coordinate 83,213,115 downwards.
CAATGTGTAGACATGGTGTGGTGGTCATGTTCTAGACAATGTGTTGGTGGCCATGTTGTAGACATTGTGTTGGTGGTCGTGTTGTAGAAATTGTGTTGGTTGTCATGTTGTAGACATTGTGTTGATGGGCATGTTGTAGACATTGTGTTGGTGGTCATGTTCTATACAGATATTGTGTTGTTTTCCATGATGTAGACATTGTGTTGGTTACCATGTTGTAGACAGTGTGTTGATGGCCATGCTGTAGACATTATGTTGATGGTCATGTTGTAGACATTGTGTTGGTGGTCACGTTATAGACATTGTGTTGGTGGCCATGTTTTAGAAATGGTTGTTTCCATGTTGTAGACATTGTGTTGGTGGCCATGTTGTAGACATTGTGCTGGTTGTCATGCTGTAGACATTGTGTTGGTGGTCATGTTGTAGACAATGTGTTGATGATCATGTTCTTGACATTGTGTTAGTGTTCATCTTGTAGACATTGTGTTGGTGGTCATACTGTAGACGTTGTGTTGGTGGTCATACTGTAGACGTTGTGTGGTGGTCATGTTGTAGACATTGTGTTGGTGGTCATGTTGTAGACATTGTGTTGGTGGCCATGTTGTAGACATTGTGTTGGTTGCCTTGTTTTAACATTGTGTTGGTGGTCATGTTGTAGACATTGTGTTGGTGGTCATGCTGTAGACATTCTGTTGGTGGTCATGTTGTAGACATTGGTTGGGTGGTCATGTTGTGGACATTGTTGGTGGTCATTTTGTAGACATTGTGTTGGTAGTCATGTTGTAGACATTGTGTTGGTGTCCATACTGTAGAACATTGTGTTGGTGGCCATGTTGTAGACATTGTTTTGGTGGCCATGTTGAAGACATTGGGTTGGTGGTCATGTTGTAGACATTAGGTTGGTGGTAACATTTGTAGACATTGTGTTGGGGGTCATGTTGTAAACATTGTGTTGGTGGCTATGTTGTAGACATTGTTTTGGTAGCCATGTTGTAGACATAGTGTTGGTGGTCATGTTGTAGACATTGTGTTGGTGTTCATCTTGTAAACATTGTGTTGTGGACATGTAGTAATTGTTTTGGTGGCCATGCTGTAAATATTGTGTTGGTGTTCATGTTGTAGACATTGTTTTAATGGTCATGTTGTAGATATTGTTTGGTGGTCATGTTGTAAACATTGTGTTGGTGGCCGTGTTGTAGACATTGTTTTGGTGGCCATGTTGTAGACATTGTTTGGTGGTCATGTTGTAAACATTGTGTTGGTGGCCGATTTGTAGACATTGTTTTGGTGGCATGTTGTAGACATTGTTTTGGTGGCCATGTTGTAGACATTGTTTTGGTGGTCATGTTGTAAACATTGTGTTGGTGGCCATGTTGTAGACATTGTTTCGGTTGTCATGTTGTAGATATTGTGTGGAGGCCATATTGTAGACATTGTTTGGTGGTCATGTTGCAGATATTGTGTTGGAGGCCATGTTGCAGACATTGTTTTGGTGGTCATGTTGTAAACATTGTGTTGGTCGCCATGTTGTAGATATTGTGTTGGAGGCCATGTTGTAGACCATGTTTGGAGGTCATGTTTTAGACATTGTGTTGATCATCATGTTGTAGATATTTTTGGTGGCCATGCTGTAGACATTCTGTTGGTGGTCATATTGTAGACATTGGTTGGATGTCATGGTGGGAACATTTGTTGATGGTCATTTGTTGACATTGTGTGGTAGTCATGTTGTAGACATTTGTTGGTGGCCATACTGTAGAACATTGTGTTGGTTGCCATGCTGATAACATTGTGTTGGTGGCCATGTTGTAGACATTGTTTTGGTGGCCATGTTGAAGACATTGTGTTGTGTCGTACTGTAGACATTGTGTGATGGTCATGTTGTAGACATGTGTTGGTGATCATGTTGTAGACAATGTGTGGATGATCATGTTCTTGACATTGTGTTGGTGTTCATGCTGTAGAGATTGCGTTGGAAGCCATGTTGTAGAGATTGTGTTGATGGCCATATTGTAGACATTGTGTTGGTGCCATGTTTTGACATTGTGTGGTGTTAGTTGTAGACAGTGTTGGTGGTCATGCATAGACATTCTGTTGTGGTCATGTTGTAGACATGTTGGTGTCATGTTGTGACATTGTGTTGGTGGTCATTTTGTAGACATGTGTGGTAGTCATGTTATAGACATCTGTTGTGGCCATACTGTAGAACATTGTGTCGTGGCAATGTTGTAGACATTGTTTGGTGGCCATGTTGAAGACATTTTGTTTGTGGTCATGATGTAGACATTAGGTGGTGGTAAATTTGTAGACATTGTGTGGGGGTCATGTTGTAGACAGTTGTGGTGGTCATGTTGTAGACATTGTGTTGGTGTTCATCTTGTAAAACATTCTGTTGGTGGACATGTTGTAGTCATTGTTTGGTGGCCATGCTGTAAACATTGTGTTTGTGTTCATGTTGTAGACATTGTGTTGGTGGTCATGTTGTAGATATTGTGTTGGAGGCCATGTTGTAGACATTGTTTTGGTGGTCTTGTGTAGACATGGTTGGTGGTCATGTTGTAAACATTGTGTTGGTGGCCATGTTGTAGACATTGTTTGGTGGCCATGTTATAGACATTGTTTCATGGTCATGTGTAGATATGTGGTGGTGGCCATGTTGTAAACATTGTGTTGGTGGCCATGTTGTAGATATTGTTTTTGGCCATGTTGTAGATATTGTGTTGGTGGCCATGTTGTAGACATTGTGTTGGTGGCCATGTTGTAGATATTGTGTTGGTGGCCATGTTGTAGATATTGTGTTGGTGGCCATTTTGTAAACATTGAGTTCGTCGCCATCTTGTAGACATTGTATTGATGGTCATGTAGACATTTGTGTTGTTGGCCATGTTGTACAAATTTCGTTGGTGGCCATGTTATAGACATTGTGTTGGTGGTCATTTTGTAAACATTGTGTTGTTGACATGGGCTAGTCATTGTTTTGGTAGCCATGTTGTAAACATTGTATTGATGGTCAAGTTGCTGACATTGTGTTGGTGTCCATGCTTTAGACATTGTGTTGGTGGTCATGCTGTAGACGTTGTTTTGGTGGTGATGTTGTGGACATTGTGTTAGTGGTCATGTTGTAGACATTGTTTTGGTGGTGATGTTGTGAACATGTGTTGGTGGTCATGTTGTAGACATTGTTTTGGTGTGATGTTGTGGACATTGGTGGTGGTCATGCTGTAGAAATTGCTTTGGTGGCCATAATGTAGACATTGTTTAGGTGGCCATGTTGTAGACATTGTATTAGTGGTCATGGAGACATTGTGATGGGGCCATGTTGTAGAGATTGTGTTGGTTTCATGTTATAGAAATTTTGTTGGTGGTCATGTTGTAGACACATATTGTGTTTGTTGTCTTGCTGAAGACATTGTGTTGGTTGTCATGCTGTAGTCATTTGGTTGGTGGTCATGTTGTAGACATTGTGTTGATGGCAATGTTGTAGACATGGTGTTGGTGGTCATGTTCTAGACAATGTGTTGGTGGCATGTTGTAGACATTGTGTTGGTGGTCGTGTTGTAGAAATTGTGTTGGTTGTCATGTTGTAGACATTGTGTTGATGGCCATGTTGTAGACATTGTGTTGGTGGTCATGTTCTATACAGATATTGTGTTGTTTTCCATGATGTAGACATTGTGTTGGTTACCATGTTGTAGACAGTGTGTTGATGGCCATGCTGTAGACATTATGTTGATGGTCATGTTGTAGACATTGTGTTGGTGGTCACGTTATAGACATTGTGTTGGTGGCCATGTTTTAGAAATTGTGTTGGGTTCCATGTTGTAGACATTGTGTTGGTGGCCATGTTGTAGACATTGTGCTGGTTGTCATGCTGTAGACATTGTGTTGGTGGTCATGTTGTAGACAATGTGTTGATGATCATGTTCTTGACATTGTGTTAGTGGTCATCTTGTAGACATTGTGTTGGTGGTCATACTGTAGACGCTGTGTGGTGGTCATACTGTAGACGTTGTGTTGGTGGTCATGTTGTAGACATTGTGTTGGTGGTCATGTTGTAGACATTGTGTTGTGGCATGTTGTAGACATTGTGTTGGTTGCCTTGTTTTAACATTGTGTTGGTGGTCATGTTGTAGACATTGTGTTGGTGGTCATGCTGTAGACATTCTGTTGGTGGTCATGTTGTAGACATTGGTTGGTGGTCATGTTGTGGACATTGTGTTGGTGGTCATTTGTAGACATTGTGTTGGTAGTCATGTTGTAGACATTGTTTTGGTGTCCATACTGTAGAACATTGTGTTGGTGGCCATGTTGTAGACATTGTTTTGGTGGCCATGTTGAAGACATTGGGTTGGTGGTCATGTTGTAGACATTAGGTTGGTGGTAACATTTGTAGACATTGTGTTGGGGGTCATGTTGTAAACATTGTGTTGGTGGCTATGTTGTAGACATTGTTTGGTAGCCATGTTGTAGACATAGTGTTGGTGGTCATGTTGTAGACATTGTGTTGGTGTTCATCTTGTAAACATTGTGTTGGTGGACATGTAGTAATTGTTTTGGTGGCCATGCTGTAAATATTGTGTTGGTGTTCATGTGTAGACATTGTTTTAATGGTCATGTTGTAGATATGTTTTGGTGGTCATGTTGTAACATTGTGTTGGTGGCCGTGTTGTAGACATTGTTTTGGTGGCCATGTTGTAGACATTGTTTTGGTGGTCATGTTGTAAACATTGTGTTGGTGGCCGATTTGTAGACATTGTTTTGGTGGCCATGTTGTAGACATTGTTTTGGTGGCCATGTTGTAGACATGTTTTGTGGCCATGTTGTAGACATTGTTTTGGTGGTCATGTTGTAAACATGTGTTGGTGGCCATGTTGTAGACATTGTTTCGGTTGTCATGTTGTAGATATTGTGTTGGAGGCCATATTGTAGACATTGTTTTGGTGGTCATGTTGCAGATATTGTGTTGGAGGCCATGTTGCAGACATTGTTTTGGTGGTCATGTTGTAAACATTGTGTTGGTCGCCATGTTGTAGATATTGTGTTGGAGGCCATGTTGTAGACCATGTTTTGGAGGTCATGTTTTAGACATTGTGTTGATCATCATGTTGTAGATATTTTTTGGTGGCCATGCTGTAGACATTCTGTTGGTGGTCATATTGTAGACATTGGTTTGGATGTCATGTTGTGGAACATTGTGTGATGGTCATTTTGTTGACATTGTGTTGGTAGTCATGTTGTAGACATTTTGTTGGTGGCCATACTGTAGAACATTGTGTTGGTTGCCATGCTGATAACATTGTGTTGGTGGCCATGTTGTAGACATGTTTTGGTGGCCATGTTGAAGACATTGTGTTGGTTGTCGTACTGTAGACATTGTGTTGATGGTCATGTTGTAGACATTGTGTTGGTGATCATGTGTAGACAATGTGTTGATGATCATGTTCTTGACATTGTGTTGGTGTTCATGCTGTAGAGATTGCGTTGGAAGCCATGTTGTAGAGATTGTGTTGATGGCCATATTGTAGACATTGTGTTGGTTGCCATGTTTTTGACATTGTGTTGGTGGTTATGTTGTAGACATTGTGTTGGTGGTCATGCTATAGACATTCTGTTGGTGGTCATGTTGTAGACATTGGTTTGGTGGTCATGTTGTGGACATTGTGTTGGTGGTCATTTTGTAGACATTGTGTGGTAGTCATGTTATAGACATTCTGTGGTGGCCATACTGTAGAACATTGTGTTCGTGGCAATGTTGTAGACATTGTTTTGGTGGCCATGTTGAAGACATTGGTTGTGGTCATGATGTAGACATTGTGTTGGTGGACATGTTGTAAACATTGTGTGGTGGCCATGTTGTAGACATGTTTTGTTAGCCATGTTGTAAACATTGTGCTGGTGGTCATGTTGTAGACATTGTGTTGGTGGTGTTGTAGACATTGTTTTGGTGGTCATGTTGTAAACATTGTGATGGTGGCCATGTTGTAGAGATTGTGTTGGTTTCATGTTATATAAATTTTGTTGGTGGTCATTTTGTAGACACATATTGTGTTTGTTTTGCTGAAGACATTGTGTTGGTTGTCATGCTGTAGTCATTTGGTTGGTGGTCATGCTGTAGACATTATATTGATGGTCATTTTGTAGACATTGTGTTGGTGGTCATGTTGTAGACAGATATTGTGTTGTTTGCCATGATATAGACATTGGGTGGTTACCATGTTGTAGACAGTGTGTTGATGGCCATGCTGTAGACATTATGTTGACGGTCATGTTGTAGACATTGTGTTGGTGGTCACGTTGTAGACATTGTGTTGGTGGCCATGTTATAGAAATTGTGTTGGTTGCCATGTTGTAGACATTGTGTTGGTGGCCATGTTGCAGACATTGTGTTGTTGGTCATTTGTAGACATTGTGTTGGTGGTCATATTGTAAACATTGTATTGGTGTCCATGCTGTAGACATTATGTTGATGGTCATGTTGTAAACATTGTGATGGTGGTCAAGTTATAGACATTCTGTTGGTGGTCATGGGTGTATACATTGTGTTGGTGGCCATGTTGTAGACATTGTGATGGTTGTCATGCTGTAGACATTGTCTTGGTGGTCATTCTGTAGAAATTGTGTTGGTGGCCATGTTGTAGATATGTGTTGGTGGCCATGTTGTAAACATTGTGTTGGTGGCCATGTTGTAGATATTGTGTTTTTGGCCATGTTGTAGATATTGTGTGGTGGCCATGTTGTAGACATTGTGTTGGTGGCCATGTTGTAGATATTGTGTTGGTGGCCATGTTGTAGATATTGTGTTGGTGGCCATTTGTAAACATTGAGTTCGTCGCCATCTTGTAGACATTGTATTGATGGTCATGTAGACATTTGTGTTGTTGGCCATGTTGTACAAATTTCGTTGGTGGCCATGTTATAGACATTGTGTGGTGGTCATTTTGTAAACATTGTGTTGTTGACCATGGGCTAGTCATTGTTTTGGTAGCCATGTTGTAAACATTGTATTGATGGTCAAGTTGCTGACATTGTGTTGGTGTCCATGCTTTAGACATTGTGTTGGTGGTCATGCTGTAGACGTTGTTTTGGTGGTGATGTTGTGGACATTGTGTTAGTGGTCATGTTGTAGACATTGTTTGGTGGTGATGTTGTGAACATTGTGTTGGTGGTCATGTTGTAGACATTGTTTTGGTGTGATGTTGTGGACATTGTGTGTGGTCATGCTGTAGAAATTGTTGGTGGCCATAATGTAGACATTGTTTAGGTGGCCATGTTGTAGACATTGTATTAGTGGTCATGGAGACATTGTGATGGTGGCCATGTTGTAGAGATTGTGTTGGTTTCATGTTATAGAAATTTTGTTGGTGGTCATGTTGTAGACACATATTGTGTTTGTTGTCTTGCTGAAGACATTGTGTTGGTTGTCATGCTGTAGTCATTTGGTTGGTGGTCATGTTGTAGACATTGTGTTGATGGCAATGTTGTAGACATGGTGTTGGTGGTCATGTTCTAGACAATGTGTTGGTGGCCATGTTGTAGACATTGTGTGGTGGTCGTGTTGTAGAAATTGTGTGGTGTCATGTTGTAGACATTGTGTTGATGGCCATGTTGTAGACATTGTGTTGGTGGTCATGTTCTATACAGATATGTGTGTTTTTCCATGATGTAGACATTGTTGGTTACCATGTTGTAGACAGTGTGTTGATGGCCATGCTGTAGACATTATGTTGATGGTCATGTTGTAGACATTGTGTTGGTGGTCACGTTATAGACATTGTGTTGGTGGCCATGTTTTAGAAATTGTGTTGGTTTCCATGTTGTAGACATTGTGTTGGTGGCCATGTTGTAGACATTGTGCTGGTTGTCATGCTGTAGACATTGTGTTGGTGGTCATGTTGTAGACAATGTGTTGATGATCATGTTCTTGACATTGTGTTAGTGGTCATCTTGTAGACATTGTGTTGGTGGTCATACTGTAGACGTTGTGTTGGTGGTCATACTGTAGACGTTGTGTTGGTGGTCATGTTGTAGACATTGTGTTGGTGGTCATGTTGTAGACATTGTGTTGGTGGCCATGTTGTAGACATTGTGTTGGTTGCCTTGTTTTTAACATTGTGTTGGTGGTCATGTTGTAGACATTGTGTTGGTGGTCATGCTGTAGACATTCTGTTGGTGGTCATGTTGTAGACATTGGTTTGGTGGTCATGTTGTGGACATTGTGTGGTGGTCATTTTGTAGACATTGTGTTGGTAGTCATGTTGTAGACATGTGTTGGTGTCCATACTGTAGAACATTGTGTTGGTGGCCATGTTGTAGACATTGTTTTGGTGGCCATGTTGAAGACATGGGTTGGTGTCATGTTGTAGACATTAGGTTGGTGGTAACATTTGTAGACATTGTGTGGGGGTCATGTTGTAAACATTGTGTTGGTGGCTATGTTGTAGACATTGTTTTGGTAGCCATGTTGTAGACATAGTGTTGGTGGTCATGTTGTAGACATTGTGTTGGTGTTCATCTTGTAAACATTGTGTTGGTGGACATGTAGTAATTGTTTGGTGGCCATGCTGTAAATATTGTGTTGGTGTTCATGTTGTAGACATTGTTTAATGGTCATGTTGTAGATATTGTTTTGGTGGTCATGTTGTAAACATTGTGTTGGTGGCCGTGTTGTAGACATTGTTTTGGTGGCCATGTTGTAGACATTGTTTTGGTGGTCATGTTGTAAACATTGTGTTGGTGGCCGATTTGTAGACATTGTTTTGGTGGCCATGTTGTAGACATTGTTTTGGTGGCCATGTTGTAGACATTGTTTGGTGGTCATGTTGTAAACATTGTGGTGGCCATGTTGTAGACATTGTTTCGGTTGTCATGTTGTAGATATTGTGTTGGAGGCCATATTGTAGACATTGTTTGGTGGTCATGTTGCAGATATTGTGTTGGAGGCCATGTTGCAGACATTGTTGGTGGTCATGTTGTAAACATTGTGTTGGTCGCCATGTTGTAGATATGTGTTGGAGGCCATGTTGTAGACCATGTTTTGGAGGTCAGTTTTAGACATTGTGTTGATCATCATGTTGTAGATATTTTTTGGTGGCCATGCTGTAGACATTCTGTTGGTGTATCATATTGTAGACATTGGTTTGGATGTCATGTGTTGGAACATTGTGTTGATGGTCATTTGTTGACATTGTGTTGGTAGTCATGTTGTAGACATTTTGTTGGTGGCCATACTGTAGAACATTGTGTTGGTTGCCATGCTGATAACATTGTGGTGGGTGGCCATGTTGTAGACATTGTTTTGGTGGCCATGTTGAAGACTGTTGGTTGTCGTACTGTAGACATTGTGTTGATGGTCATGTTGTAGACATTGTGTTGGTGATCATGTTGTAGACAATGTGTTGATGATCATGTTCTTGACATTGTGTTGGTGTTCATGCTGTAGAGATTGCGTTGGAAGCCATGTTGTAGAGATTGTGTTGATGGCCATATTGTAGACATTGTGTTGGTTGCCATGTTTTTGACATTGTGTTGGTGGTTATGTTGTAGACATTGTGTTGGTGGTCATGCTATAGACATTCTGTGGTGGTCATGTTGTAGACATTGGTTTGGTGGTCATGTTGTGGACATTGTGGGTGGTCATTTGTAGACATTGTTGGTAGTCATGTTATAGACATTCTGTGGTGGCCATACTGTAGAACATTGTGTTCGTGGCAATGATGTAGACATTGTTTGGTGGCCATGTTGAAGACATTGGGTTGTGGTCATGATGTAGACATTAGGTTGGTGGTAAAGTTTGTAGACATTGTGTGGGGGTCATGTTGTAGACATTGTGTTGGTGGTCATGTTGTAGACATTGTGTTGGGTGTTCATCTTGTAAACATTCTGTTGGTGGACATGTTGTAGTCATTGTTTTGGTGGCCATGCTGTAAACATTGTGTTTGTGTTCATGTTGTAGACATTGTGTTGGTGGTCATGTTGTAGATATTGTGTTGGAGGCCATGTTGTAGACATTGTTTTGGTGGTCTTGTTGTAGACATGGTTTGGTGGTCATGTTGTAAACATTGTGTTGGTGGCCATGTTGTAGACATTGTTTTGGTGGCCATGTTATAGACATTGTTTTCATGGTCATGTTGTAGATATGTGTTGGTGGCCATGTTGTAAACATTGTGTTGGTGGCCATGTTGTAGATATTGTGTTTTGGCCATGTTGTAGATATTGTGTTGGTGGCCATGTGTGTAGACATTGTGTTGGTGGCCATGTTGTAGATATTGTGTTGGTGGCCATGTTGTAGATATTGTGTTGGTGGCCATTTTGTAAACATTGAGTTCGTCGCCATCTTGTAGACATTGTATTGATGGTCATGTAGACATTTGTGTGTTGGCCATGTTGTACAAATTTCGTTGGTGGCCATGTTATAGACATTGTGTTGGTCATTTTGTAACATTGTGTTGTTGACCATGGGCTAGTCATTGTTTTGGTAGCCATGTTGTAAACATTGTATTGATGGTCAAGTTGCTGACATTGTGTTGGTGTCCATGCTTTAGACATTGTGTTGGTGGTCATGCTGTAGACGTTGTTTTGGTGGTGATGTTGTGGACATTGTGTTAGTGGTCATGTTGTAGACATGTTTTGGTGGTGATGTTGTGAACATTGTGTTGGTGGTCATGTTGTAGACATTGTTTTGGTGTGATGTTGTGGACATTGTGTTGGTGGTCATGCTGTAGAAATTGCTTGGTGGCCATAATGTAGACATTGTTTAGGTGGCCATGTTGTAGACATTGTATAGTGGTCATGGAGACATTGTGATGGTGGCCATGTTGTAGAGATTGTGTTGTTTCATGTTATAGAAATTTTGTTGGTGGTCATGTTGTAGACACATATTGTGTTTGTTGTCTTGCTGAAGACATTGTGTTGGTTGTCATGCTGTAGTCATTTGGTTGTGGTCATGTTGTAGACATTGTGTTGATGGCAATGTTGTAGACATGGTGTTGGTGGTCATGTTCTAGACAATGTGTGGTGGCCATGTTGTAGACATTGTGTTGGTGGTCGTGTTGTAGAAATTGTGTTGGTTGTCATGTTGTAGACATTGTGTTGATGGCCATGTTGTAGACATTGTGTTGGTGGTCATGTTCTATACAGATATTGTGTTGTTTTCCATGATGTAGACATTGTGTTGGTTACCATGTTGTAGACAGTGTGTTGATGGCCATGCTGTAGACATTATGTTGATGGTCATGTTGTAGACATTGTGTTGGTGGTCACGTATAGACATTGTGTTGGTGGCCATGTTTTAGAAATTGTGTTGGTGGTCATGTTGTAGACAATGTGTTGATGATCATGTTCTTGACATTGTGTTAGTGGTCATCTGTAGACATTGTGTTGGTGGTCATACTGTAGACGCTGTGTTGGTGGTCATACTGTAGACGTTGTGTTGGTGGTCATGTTGTAGACATTGTGTTGGTGGTCATGTTGTAGACATTGTGTGGTGGCCATGTTGTAGACATTGTGTTGGTGCCTTGTTTTAAACATTGTGTTGGTGGTCATGTTGAGACATTGTGTTGGTGGTCATGCTGTAGACATTCTGTTGGTGGTCATGTTGTAGACATTGGTTTGGTGGTCATGTTGTGGACATTGTGTGGTGGTCATTTTGTAGACATTGTGTGGTAGTCATGTTGTAGACATTGTGTTGGTGTCATACTGTAGAACATTGTGTGGTGGCCATGTTGTAGACATTGTTTTGGTGGCCATGTTGAAGACATTGGGGGTGGTCATGTTGTAGACATTAGGTTGGTGGTAACATTTGTAGACATTGTGTTGGGGTCATGTTGTAAACATTGTGTTGGTGGCTATGTTGTAGACATTGTTGGTAGCCATGTTGTAGACATAGTGTTGGTGGTCATGTTGTAGACATTGTGTGGTGTTCATCTTGTAAACATTGTGTTGGTGGACATGTAGTAATTGTTTGGTGGCCATGCTGTAAATATTGTGTTGGTGTCATGTTGTAGACATTGTTTTAATGGTCATGTTGTAGATATTGTTTTGGTGGTCATGTTGTAACATTGTGTTGGTGGCCGTGTTGTAGACATTGTTTTGGTGGCCATGTTGTAGACATTGTTTTGGTGGTCATGTTGTAAACATTGTGTTGGTGGCCGATTGTAGACATTGTTTTGGTGGCCATGTTGTAGACATTGTTTTGGGGCCATGTTGTAGACATTGTTTGGTGGCCATGTTGTAGACATTGTTTTGGTGGTCATGTTGTAAACATTGTGTTGGTGGCCATGTTGTAGACATTGTTTCGGTGGTCATGTTGTAGATATTGTGTTGGAGGCCATATTGTAGACATTGTTTGGTGGTCATGTTGCAGATATTGTGTTGGAGGCCATGTTGCAGACATTGTTTGTGGTCATGTTGTAAACATTGTGTTGGTCCATGTTGTAGATATTGTGTTGGAGGCCATGTTGTAGACCATGTTTGGAGGTCATGTTTAGACATTGTGTTGATCATCATGTTGTAGATATTTTTTGTGGCCATGCTGTAGACATTCTGTGGTGGTCATATGTAGACATTGGTTTGGATGTCATGTTGTGGAACATTGTGTTGATGGTCATTTTGTTGACATTGTGTTGGTAGTCATGTTGTAGACATTTTGTTGGTGGCCATACTGTAGAACATTGTGTTGGTTGCCATGCTGATAACATTGTGGTGGTCGCCATGTTGTAGACATTTTTGGTGGCCATGTTGAAGACATTGTGTGGTTGTCGTACTGTAGACATTGTGTTGATGGTCATGTTGTAGACATTGTGTTGGTGATCATGTTGTAGACAATGTGTTGATGATCATGTTCTGACATTGTGTTGGGTTCATGCTGTAGAGATTGCGTTGGAAGCCATGTTGTAGAGATTGTGTGATGGCCATATTGTAGACATTGTGTTGGTGCCATGTTTTGACATTGTGTTGGTGGTTATGTTAGACATTGTGTTGGTGGTCATGCTATAGACATTCTGTTGGTTGTCATGTTGTAGACATTGGTTTGGTGGTCATGTTGTGACATTGTGTGGTGGTCATTTTGTAGACATTGTGTTGGTAGTCATGTTATAGACATTCTGTTGGTGGCCATACTGTAGAACATTGTGTTCGTGGCAATGTTGTAGACATTGTTTGGTGGCCATGTTGAAGACATTGGGTTGTGGTCATGATGTAGACATTAGGTTGGTGGTAAGTTTGTAGACATTGTGTTGGGGGTCATGTTGTAGACATTGTGTTGGTGGTCATGTTGTAGACATTGTGTTGGGTGTTCATCTTGTAAACATTCTGTTGGTGGACATGTTGTAGTCATTGTTTGGTGGCCATGCTGTAAACATGTGTTTGTGTTCATGTTGTAGACATTGTGTTGGTGGTCATGTTGTAGATATGTGTTGGAGGCCATGTTGTAGACATTGTGTTGGTGGTCTTGTTGTAGACATGGTTTGGTGGTCATGTTGTAAACATTGTGTTGGTGGCCATGTTGTAGACATTGTTTTGGTGGTCATGTTATAGACATTGTTTTGATGGTCATGTTGTAGATATGTGTTGGTGGTCATGTGTAGACATTGTTTGGTGGTCATGTTGTAAACATTGTGTTGGTGGCCATGTTGTAGACATTGTGCTGGTTGTCATGCTGTAGACATTGTGTTGGTGGTCATGTTGTAGACAATGTGTAGATGATCATGTTTTGACATTGTGTTAGTGGTCATCTTGTAGACATTGTGTTGGTGGTCATACTGTAGACGTTGTGTTGGTGGTCATACTGTAGACGTTGTGTTGGTGGTCATGTTGTAGACATTGTGTTGGTGGTCATGTTGTAGACATTGTGTGGTGGCCATGTTGTAGACATTGTGTTGGTTGCCTTGTTTTAACATTGTGTTGGTGGTCATGTTGTAGACATTGTGTTGGTGGTCATGCTGTAGACATCTGTTGGTGGTCATGTTGTAGACATTGGTTGGTGGTCATGTGTGGACATTGTGTTGGTGGTCATTTTGTAGACATGTGTTGGTAGTCATGTTGTAGACATTGTGTTGGTGTCCATACTGTAGAACATTGTGTTGGTGGCCATGTTGTAGACATTGTTTGGGGCCATGTTGAAGACATTGGGTTGGTGGTCATGTTGTAGACATAGGTTGGTGGTAACATTTGTAGACATTGTGTTGGGGGTCATGTTGTAAACATTGTGTTGGTGGCTATGTTGTAGACATTGTTTTGGTAGCCATGTGTAGACATAGTGTTGGTGGTCATGTTGTAGACATTGTGTTGGTGTTCATCTTGTAAACATTGTGTTGGTGGACATGTAGTATTGTTTGGTGGCCATGCTAAATATTGTGTTGGTGTTCATGTTGTAGACATTGTTTTAATGGCATGTTGTAGATATTGTTGGTGGTCATGTTGTAAACATTGTGTTGGTGGCCGTGTTGTAGACATTGTTTTGTGGCCATGTTGTAGACATTGTTTGGTGGTCATGTTGTAAACATTGTGTTGGTGGCCGATTTGTAGACATTGTTTTGGTGGCCATGTGTAGACATTGTTTTGGTGGCCATGTTGTAGACATTGTTTTGGTGGTCATGTTGTAAACATTGTGTTGGTGGCCATGTTGTAGACATTGTTTCGGTTGTCATGTGTAGATATTGTGTTGGTGGCCATATTGTAGACATGGTTTGGTGGTCATGTTGCAGATATTGTGTTGGAGGCCATGTTGCAGACATTGTTTTGGTGTCATGTTGTAAACATTGTTTGGTCGCCATGTTGTAGATATTGTGTTGGAGGCCATGTTGTAGACCATGTTTTGGAGGTCATGTTTTTAGACATTGTGTTGATCATCATGTTGTAGATATTTTTGGTGGCCATGCTGTAGACATTCTGTTGGTGGTCATATTGTAGACATTGGTTTGGATGTCATGTTGTGGAACATTGTGTTGATGGTCATTTTGTTGACATTGTGTTGGTAGTCATGTTGTAGACATTTTGTTGGTGGCCATACTGTAGAACATTGTGTTGGTTGCCATGCTGATAACATTGTGTTGGTGGCCATGTTGTAGACATTGTTTTGGTGGCCATGTTGAAGACATTGTGTGGTTGTCGTACTGTAGACATTGTGTTGATGGTCATGTTGTAGACATTGTGTTGGTGATCATGTTGTAGACATGTGTGATGATCATGTGTGACATTGTGTTGTGTTCATGCTGTAGAGATTGCGTTGGAGCCATGTGTTGTAGAGATTGTGTTGATGGCCATATTGTAGACATTGTGTTGGTTGCCATGTTTTTGACATTGTGTGGTGGTTATGTTGTAGACATTGTGTTGGTGGTCATGCTATAGACATTCTGTTGGTGGTCATGTTGTAGACATTGGTTTTGGTCATGTTGTGGACATTGTGTTGTGGTCATTTTGAGACATTGTGTTGGTAGTCATGTTATAGACATTCTGTTGGTGGCCATACTGTAGAACATTGTGTTCGTGGCAATGTGTAGACATTGTTTTGGTGGCCATGTTGAAGACATTGGTTTGTGGTCATGATGTAGACATTAGGTTGGTGGTAAAGTTTGTAGACATTGGTGGGGGTCATGTTGTAGACATTGTGTTGGTGGTCATGTTGTAGACATTGTGTGGGGTTCATCTTGTAAACATTCTGTTGGTGGACATGTTGTAGTCATTGTTTTGGTGCCATGGTAAACATTGTGTTTGTCTTCATGTTGTAGACATTGTGTTGGTGGTCATGTTGTAGATATTGTGTTGGAGGCCATGTTGTAGACATTGTTTTGGTGGTCTTGTTGTAGACATGGTTTTGGTGGTCATGTTGTAAACATTGTGTTGGTGGCCATGTTGTAGACATTGTTTTGGTGGTCATGTTATAGACATTGTTCATGGTCATGTTGTAGATATTGTGTTGGTGGTCATGTTGTAGACATTGTTTTGGTGGTCATGTTGTAAACATTGTGTTGGTGGCCATGTTGTAGACATTGTTTGGTAGTCATGTTGTAGAATGTTGTTGGTGGTCATGTTGTAGACATGTTTGGTGGCCATGTTGTAGACATTGTTTTGGTGGCTATGTGTAGACATTGTTTTTTTGACCATGTTGTAGAGATTGTGTTGGTGGCATTTCAGTAGACATTGTGTTGGTGGTCATGTTGTAGACATTGTGTTGGTGGTCATGCTGTAGACATTGTGTGGAGGTCATGTTGTAGACATTGTGTTGATCGTCATGTTGTAGATATTTTTTGGTGGCCATGCTGTAGACATTCTGTTGGTCGCCATGCTGTAGACATTGTGTTGGTGTTCATGTTGTAGACATTAGGTTGGTGGTCAAGTTGTAGACATTGTGTTGGTGGTCATGTTGTAAATATTGTGTTGGTAGCTATTGTAGACATTGTTTGGTAGCCATGTTGTAGACATTGTGTTGGTGGTCATGTTGTAGAGATGTGCTCTTGGTCATCTTGTAAACATTGTGTTGGTGGCCATGTTGTAGACATTGTTTTGGTGGCCATGCTGTATACATTTTGTCGGTGGTCATGTTGTAGTCATTGTGTTGGTTGTCGTGCTGTAGACATTGTGTTGGTGGTCATACTGTAAACATTGTGTTGGTTGCCATGCTGTGGACATTGTGTTTGGTGTCATGCTGAAGACATTATGTTGAAGGTCATGTTGTAGACATTGTGTTGGTGTTCATGTTGTAGACATTGTGTTGATGGCAATGTTGTAGACATGGTGTTGGTGGGTCATGTTCTAGACAATGTGTTGGTGGCCATGTTGTAGACATTGTGTTGTGGTCGTGTTGTAGAAATTGTGTTGGTTGTCATGTTGTAGACATTGTGTTGATTGCCATGTTGTAGACATTGTGTTGGTGGTCATGTTCTAGACATTGTGTGGTGGTCATTTTGTAGACATTTGTTGTTGACCATGTTTGTATTCTTGGTGTGGCCATTTTGTAGACATTGTATTAAAGGTCATGTTGTGACATTGGTTGGTGGCCATGCTGTAGACATTGTGTTGTTGGTCATGTTTACATTGTGTTGGTGGTCATATTGTAGACAGATATTTGTTGGTGTCATGCTGAAGACATTGGTTGGTTTCATGCTGTAGACATTGTGTTGGTGGCCATGCTGTAGACATTATGTTGATGTCATGTTGTAGACATTGTGTTGGTGGCCATGTTGTAGACATTGTGTTGGTGGTCATGTTGTAGAAATTGTGTTGGTTGTCATGTTGTAGACATTGTGTTTGTGGTCATTTGTAGACATTGTGTTGTTGACCATGTTGTAGTCATTGTTGGTGGCGATGTTGTAGATATTGTATTGATGGTCATGTTGTTGACATTGTGTTGGTGGCCATGCTGTAGACATTGTGTTGGTGGCCATGGTGTAGACATTGTGATGGTGGCATGCCGTAGACATTGTGTTGGTGGTCATGCTGTAGAATTGTTTTGTGGTCATGTTGTAAACATTGTGCTGGTCGCCATGTTGTAGACATTGTGTTGGTGATCATGCTGTAGACATTGTGTGGTGCCCATGCTGTAGACATTGTGTTTGTGGTCATGTTGTAGACATTGTTGGTGGTCATGTTGTAGACATTGTGTTGGTGGCCTTTTTGTAGACATTGTGTTGTTGGCCATGTTGTTGAAATTGTGTTGTTTGTCATGCTGTAGACATTGTGTTGGTGGTCATGTTGTAGACATAGTGTTGGTCACCATGCTCTAGACATTGTGTGGTGGTCATGTTGTAGACATTGTGTTGATTGTAATTTTGTATACATTGTGTTGGTGACAATGTTGATGACATTGTGTTGGTGGTCATGTTGTACACAGATATTGTGTTGGTGGCCATGTTGTAGACATAGTGTTGGTGGTCATGTGCTAGAAATTGTGTTGGTGGTCATGTTGTAGACATTGTGTTGGTGGTCATTTGTAGACATTGTTGTGTTGACCATGTTGCAGTCATTGTTTTGGTGGCGATGTTGTAGACATTGTATTGATGGTCATGTTGTTGACATTGTGTTGGTGGCCATGCTGTAGACATTGTGTTGGTGGTCATGCTGTTGACATTGTGTGTGTTGCCATGTTGTATACATTGTGTTGGTGGTCATTTGTAGACAATATGTGGAGGCCATATTGTAGATATTATGTTGGTTATCATGCTGTAGACATTGTGTTGGTGCCCATACTGTAGACATTGTGTTTGTGGTCATGTTGTAAACATGTGTTGGTGGTCATGTTGTAGACATTGTGTTGGTGGCCTTTTTGTAGACATTGTGTTGTAGGCCATGTTGTTGAAATTGTGTTGTTTGTCATGCTGTAGACATTGTGTTGGTGGTCATGTTGTAGACATTGTGTTGGTGGCCATGTTGTTGAAATTGTGTTGGT
The DNA here is from genome assembly GCA_032433765.1 of Megaustenia siamemsis. Classification (NCBI taxonomy): domain Eukaryota; kingdom Metazoa; phylum Mollusca; class Gastropoda; order Stylommatophora; family Ariophantidae; genus Megaustenia; species Megaustenia siamemsis. Next base: position 83,194,733 of record JAVIAB010000024.1, on the reverse strand, counting down.
TGTCAAGCTGTAGACATTGTGTGGTGGTCATGTTGTAGACATTGTGTTGGTGGTCATGTTGTAGACATTGTGTTGGTGGTCATGCTGTAGACATTGTGTGGTGGTCATATTGTAGACATTGTGTTGGTGGTCATGTTGTAGACATTGTGTTGGTTGCCATGTTTTTAACTTTGTGTTGGTGGTCATGTTGTAGACATTGTGTTGGTGGCCATGTTGTAGACATTGTGTTGGTGGTCATGTTGTAGAATTGTGTTGGTGGCCACGTTGTAGCCATTGTGTTGGTGACCTCGTTGTAGACATTCTGTTATTGGTCATGTTGTAGACATTGTGTTGGTGGCCATGTTGTAGACATTGTGTTGGTTACCATGCTCTACACATTGTGTTCGTGGCCATGTTGTAGACATTGTGTGATAGCCATGTTTTAGACATTGTGTTGGTGGCCATGTTGTAGACATTGTTTTGGTGGCCATGCTGTAGACATTGTGTTTATGGTCATTTTGTAGACATTGGTTTGGTGGTCATGCTGTAAACATTGGTTTGTGGCAAGGCTGTAGACATTGTGTTGGTGGCAATGCTGTAGACATGTGTTGGTGGTCATTTGTAGACATTGTGTTGGTGGTCATTTGTAGACATTGTGTTGGTTACCATACTCTAGACATTGTGTTGGTGGTCATGTTGTAGACATTGTTTTGGTTGTAATTTTGTATACATTGTGTTGGTGGCAATGTTGATGACATCGTGTTGGTGGTCATGTTGTACACAGATATTGTGTTGTGCCATGTTGTAGACATTGTGTTGGTTAGAATGCTGTAGACATTATGTTGATGGCCATGCTTTAGACATTATGTTGATGGTCATGTTGTAGACATTGGTTTGGTGGTCATGTTGTGGGCATTTTGTGGTGGTCATTTTGTGACATTGTGTTAGTAGTCATGTTGTAGACATTGTGTTGGTGGCCATGCTGTAGACATTGTGTTGGTGGTCATACTGTAGACATTGCATTGGTGGCCATGTTGTAGACATTGTGTTGGTGGCCATGTTGTAGACATTGTGTTGGTGGTCAATTTGTAAACATTGTGATGGAGGCCATGTTGTAGACATTGTTTTGGTGGTCATGTTGTAGATATTATTTTGGTTGTTATGTTGTAGACAGATATTGTGTTCATGGCCATGTTGTAGACATTGTGTTCATGGCCATGTTGTAGACATAGGTTTTGGTGGACATGCTGTAGATATTTTGTGTTGGTGGCCATGTTGTAGACATTGATTTGGTGGTCATGTTGTGCGCATTGTGTTGGTGGTCATTTTGTAGACATTGTGTTGGTAGTCATGTTGTAGACATTGTGTTGGTGGCCAAACTGTAGAACATTGTGTTGGTTTTCATGATGTAAACATTGTGCTGATGGTCATTTTGTAGACATTGTGTTGGTTGTCATGTTGTAGAAATTGTGTTGGTGGCCAAACTGTAGAACATTGTGTTGGTTGCCATGCTGTAAACATTGTGTTTGTGGCCAAACTGTAGAACATTGTTTTGGTGGCCATGTTGTAGACATTGGGTTGGTGGTCATGTTGTAGAAATTGTGTTGGTGGCCAAACTGTACAAAATCGTGTTGGCTGCCACGCTGTAAACATTGTGTTGTGGCCAAACTGTAGAACATTGTTTTGGTGGCCATGTTGTAGACATTGGGTTGGTGGTCATGTTGTAGACATTGTGTTGGTGGACATGTTGTAAACATTGTGTTGGTGGCCATGTTGTAGACATTGTTTTGTTAGCCATGTTGTAAACATTGTGCTGGTGGTCATGTTGTAGACATTGTGTTGGTGGTCATGTTGTAGACATTGTTTTGGTGGTCATGTTGTAAACATTGTGTTGGTGGCCATGTTGTAGACATTGTTTGTTAGCCATGTTGTAAACATTGTGTTGGTGGTCATGTTGTAGACATTGTGTTGGTGGTCATGTTGTAGACATTGTGTTGGTGGTCATGTTGTAGACATTGTGTTGGTGGACATGTTATAGACATTGTTTTGGTGGTCATGTTGTAGATATTGTGTTGGTGGTCATGTTGTAGACATTGTGTTGGTGGTCATGTTGTAAACATTGTGTTGGTGGTCATGTTGTAAACATTGTGTTGGTGGCCGTGTTGTAGACATTGTTTTATTGACCATGTTGAAGAGATTGTGTTGGTGGCATTGTAGTAGATATTGTGTTGGTGGTCATGTTGTAGAGATTGTGTTGGTGGTCATGTTGTAGACATTGTTTTATTGACCATGTTGTAGACATTGTGTTGGTGGCCATGTTGTAGACATTGTTTTATTGACCATGTTGTAGACATTGTGTTGGTGGTCATGTTGTAGTAGACATTGTTTTATTGATCATGTTGTAGACATTGTGTTGGTGGTCACTTTGTAGACATTGTGTTGGTTGCCATGCTGTAGACATTGTGTTGATGGTCATGTTGTAGACATTGTGTTTTTGGCAAAGTTGTTGACATTGTGTTGGTGGTCATGTTGTAGACAGATATTGTGTTCGTGGCCATGTTGTAAACATTGTGTTGGTTACCATGCTGTAGATATTGTGTTGATGGCCTTGCTGTAGACATTATGTTGATGGTCATGTTGTAGACATTGTGTTGGTGGTCATGTTTTAGACATTGTGTTGTTGACCATGTTGTAGTCATTGTGTTGGTGGCCATGTTGTAGATATTGTATTGATGGTCATGTTGTTGACATTGTGATGGTGGTCATGCTATAGACATTGTGTTGGTGGCCATGTTGTAGACATTGTGATGGTGGTCATGCTGTAGACATTGTGTTGGTGGCCATGTTGTAGACATTGTGTTGTATTTCCTGTTGTAGACATTTTGTTGGTGGTCATGTTGTAGACATTGTGTTGGTGTTCATGCTGTAGAGATTGCGTTGGAGGCCATGTTGTAGACATTGTGTTGGTGGCCATGCTGTAGACATTGTGTTGATGTTCATGTTGTAGACATTGTGATGGTGGCCTTGTACAAATTTCGTTGGTGACCATGTTTTAGGCATTATGTTGGTGGTCATGTTGTAGACTATGTATTGTAGACCATGTTTTAGTCATTGTTTTGGTGGCAATGTTGTAAACATTGTATTGATGGTCATGTTGCTGACATTGTGTTGGTCGCCTTTTTGTAGAAATTGTGTTGGTAGTCATGCTGTAGACATTGTGTGTGTGTTGCCGTGTTGTATACATTGTGTTGGTAGTCATGTTGTAAACAATGTGTTGGTGGCCATGTTGTAGACATTGTGTTGGTGGTCATGTTGTAGACAATGTGTTGGTGGCCATGTTGTAGACATTGTGTGTGTGTTGCCGTGTTGTATACATTGTGTTGGTAGTCATGTTGTAGACATTGTGCTGGTGGTCATGTTGTAGACATTGTGTTGGTGGTCATGTTGTAGACAATGTGTTGGTGGCCATGTTGTAGACATTGTGTGATGGTTCTCATGTTGTAGACATTTTCTTGGTAGTCATGTTGTAGACATTGTGTTCGTGCCCATGCTATAGACATTGTGTTGGTGGTCATGTTCTAGACATTGTGTTGGTGGCCATGTTGTAGACATTGTGTTGTGGTCGTGTTGTAGACATTGTGGTGGTGGTCATTTTGTAGACATTGTGTTGTTGACCATGTTGTATTCATTGTGTTGGTGGCCATTTTGTAGACATTGTATTAACGGTCATGTTGTTGACATTGATTTGGTGGCCATTCTGCAGACATTGTGTTGGTGGTCATATTGTAGACAGATATTTGTTGGTGTTCATGCTGAAGACATTGTGTTGGTGGCCATGCTGTAGACATTATGTTGATGGTCATGTTGTAGACATTGTGTTGGGGGTCACGTTGTAGACATTGCGTTGGTGGCCATGTTGTAGACATTGTGTTGGTGGTCATGTTGTAGTAATTGTGTTGGTTGTCATGTTGTAGACATTGTGTTGGTGGTCATTTGTAGATATTGTGTTGTTGACCATGTTGTAGTCATTGTTTTGGTGGCGATGTTGTAGACATTGTATTGATGGTCATGTTGTTGACATTGTGTTGGTGGCCATGCTTTAGACATTGTGTTGGTGGCCATGTTGTAGACATTGTGATGGTGGTCATACCGTAGACATTGTTTGTGTTGCCATGTTGTATACATTGTGTTGATGGTCATTTTGTAGACAATATGTTGGTGGCCATATTGTAGATATTATGTTGGTTTTTATGCTGTAGACATTGTGCTGGTGCCCATGCTGTAGACATTGTGTTTGTGGTCATGTTGTAGACATTGTGTTGGTGGTCATATTGTAAACATTGTGTTGGTGGTCGTTTTGTAGACATTGAGTTGTTGGCCATGTTGTTGAAATTGTGTTGTTTGTCATGCTGTAGACATTGTGTTGGTGGTCATGTTGTAGACATTGTGTTGGTGGCCACGTTGTTGAAATTGTGTTGGTTGTCATGCTGTAGACATTGTGTTGGTGGTCATGTTGTAGACATTGTGTTGGTGGTCATGTTGTAGACATTGTGTTGGTTGCCATGTTTTTAACATTGTGTTGGTGGTCATGTTGTAGACATTGTGTTGGTGGCCATGTTGTAGACATTGTGTTGATGGTCATGTTGTAGACATTGTGTTTGTGGCCACGTTGTAGCCATTGTGTTGGTGACCTCGTTGTAGACATTGTGTTATTTGTCATGTTGTAGACATTGTGTTGATGGTCATGTTGTAGACATTGTGTTGGTGGTCATGTTGTAGACATTGTGTTGGTGGTCATGTTGTAGACATTGTGTTGGTGGTCATGTTGTAGACAATTTGTTGGTGGTCATGTTGTAGACATTCTGTGTGTTGCCATGTTGTATACATTGTGTTGGTGGTCATGTTTTAGACAATGTGTTGGTGGCCATGTTGTAGACATTGTGTTGGTGGTCATGTTTTAGACAATGTGTTGGTTTTAGTGTTGTAGACATTGTGTTGGTGGTCATGTTGTAAACATTGTGTTGGTACCCATGCTGTAGACATTGTGGTTGTGGTCATGTTGTAAACATTGTGTTGGTGCCCATGTTGTAGACATTGTGGTTGTGGTCATGTTGTAGACATTGAGTTGGTGCCCATGCTGTAGACATTGTGGTTGTGGTGATGTTGTAAACATTGTGTTGGTGCCCATGCTGTAGACATTGTGGTTGTGGTCATGTTGTAGACATTGTGTTGGGGCCCATGCTGTAGACATTGTGGTTGTGGTCATGTTGTAGACATTGTATTGGTGGTCATGTAGACATTGTGTCGGTGGCCATTTTGTAGACATTGTTTTGGTGGTGATGTTTTAGACATTGTGTAGTGATCATGCTGTAGAGGTTGCGTTGGTGGCCAAGTTGTAGACATTGTGTTGGTGGTCATGAAGACATTGTGTTGGTGGTCATGTAGACATTGTTTTGGTGGCCATGTTGTAGACATTGTATTGGTGGTCATGTTGTAGACATTGTGTTGGTTTCATGTTGTAGACATTGTGTTGGTGGTCATGTTGTAGACATTGTGTTGGTGGCCATGTTGTAGACATTTTGTTTGGTGTTCATGTTGTAGACTGATATTGTGTTGGTTGTTATGCTGAAGACATTATGTTGGTTGTCATGCTGTAGACATTGTGTTGATGGCCATGCTGTAGACATTATGTTGGTTGTCATGCTGTAGACATTGTGTTGATTGTCTTGCTGTAGACATTATGTTGGTTGTCATGCTGTAGACATTGTGTTGATGGCCATGATGTAGACATTATGTTGGCTGTCATGCTGTAGACATTGTGTTGATGGCCATGCTTTAGACATTGTGTTGGTGGCCATGTTGTAGACATTGTGATGGTGGTCATACCGTAGACATTGTGTTGGTGGTCATGCTGTAGAATTTGTTGGTGGTCATGTTGTAAACATTGTGTTGGTCGCCATGTTGTAGACATTGTGTTGGTGGTCATGCTGTTGACATTGTTTGTGTTGCCATGTTGTATACATTGTGTTGGTGGTCATGTTGTAGACATTGTGTTGGTGATCATGTTGTAGACATTGTGTTGGTGGTCATGTTGTAGACAATTTGTTGGTGGTCATGTTGTAGACATTCTGTGTGTTGCCATGTTGTATACATTGTGTTGGTGGTCATGTTTTAGACAATGTGTTGGTGGCCATGTTGTAGACATTGTGTTGGTGGTCATGTTTTAGAGAATGTGTTGGTTTTAGTGTTGTAGACATTTTGTTGGTGGTCATGTTGTAAACATTGTGTTGGTACCCATGCTGTAGACATTGTGGTTGTGGTCATGTTGTAAACATTGTGTTGGTGCCCATGTTGTAGACATTGTGGTTGTGGTCATGTTGTAGACATTGAGTTGGTGCCCATGCTGTAGACATTGTGGTTGTGGTCATGTTGTAAACATTGTGTTGGTGCCCATGCTGTAGACATTGTGGTTGTGGTCATGTTGTAGACATTGTGTTGGGGCCCATGCTGTAGACATTGTGGTTGTGGTCATGTTGTAGACATTGTATTGGTGGTCATGTAGACATTGTGTCGGTGGCCATTTTGTAGACATTGTTTTGGTGGTGATGTTTTAGACATTGTGTAGTGATCATGCTGTAGAGGTTGCGTTGGTGGCCAAGTTGTAGACATTGTGTTGGTGGTCATGTAGACATTGTGTTGGTGGTCATGTAGACATTGTTTTGGTGGCCATGTTGTAGACATTGTATTGGTGGTCATGTTGTAGACATTGTGTTGGTTTCATGTTGTAGACATTGTGTTGGTGGTCATGTTGTAGACATTGTGTTGGTGGCCATGTTGTAGACATTTTGTTTGGTGGTCATGTTGTAGACTGATATTGTGTTGGTTGTTATGCTGAAGAAATTATGTTGGTTGTCATGCTGTAGACATTGTGTTGATGGCCATGCTGTAGACATTATGTTGGTTGTCATGCTGTAGACATTGTGTTGATTGTCTTGCTGTAGACATTATGTTGGTTGTCATGCTGTAGACATTGTGTTGATGGCCATGATGTAGACATTATGTTGGTTGTCATGCTGTAGACATTGTGTTGGTGGCCATGCTTTAGACATTGTGTTGGTGGCCATGTTGTAGACATTGTGATGGTGGTCATACCGTAGACATTGTGTTGGTGGTCATGCTGTAGAATTTGTTTTGGTGGTCATGTTGTAAACATTGTGTTGGTCGTCATGTTGTAGACATTGTGTTGGTGGTCATGCTGTTGACATTGTTTGTGTTGCCATGTTGTATACATTGTGTTGATGGTCATTTTGTAGACAATATGTTGGTGGCCATATTGTAGATATTATGTTGGTTTTTATGCTGTAGACATTGTGCTGGTGCCCATGCTGTAGACATTGTGTTTGTGGTCATGTTGTAGACATTGTGTTGGTGGTCATATTGTAAACATTGTGTTGGTGGTCGTTTTGTAGACATTGAGTTGTTGGCCATGTTGTTGAAATTGTGTTGTTTGTCATGCTGTAGACATTGTGTTGGTGGTCATGTTGTAGACATTGTGTTGGTGGCCACGTTGTTGAAATTGTGTTGGTTGTCATGCTGTAGACATTGTGTTGGTGGTCATGTTGTAGACATTGTGTTGGTGGTCATGTTGTAGACATTGTGTTGGTTGCCATGTTTTTAACATTGTGTTGGTGGTCATGTTGTAGACATTGTGTTGGTGGCCATGTTGTAGACATTGTGTTGATGGTCATGTTGTAGACATTGTGTTTGTGGCCACGTTGTAGCCATTGTGTTGGTGACCTCGTTGTAGACATTGTGTTATTTGTCATGTTGTAGACATTGTGTTGATGGTCATGTTGTAGACATTGTGTTGGTGGTCATGTTGTAGACATTGTGTTGGTGGTCATGTTGTAGACATTGTGTTGGTGGTCATGTTGTAGACAATTTGTTGGTGGTCATGTTGTAGACATTCTGTGTGTTGCCATGTTGTATACATTGTGTTGGTGGTCATGTTTTAGACAATGTGTTGGTGGCCATGTTGTAGACATTGTGTTGGTGGTCATGTTTTAGACAATGTGTTGGTTTTAGTGTTGTAGACATTTTGTTGGTGGTCATGTTGTAAACATTGTGTTGGTACCCATGCTGTAGACATTGTGGTTGTGGTCATGTTGTAAACATTGTGTTGGTGCCCATGTTGTAGACATTGTGGTTGTGGTCATGTTGTAGACATTGAGTTGGTGCCCATGCTGTAGACATTGTGGTTGTGGTCATGTTGTAAACATTGTGTTGGTGCCCATGCTGTAGACATTGTGGTTGTGGTCATGTTGTAGACATTGTGTTGGGGCCCATGCTGTAGACATTGTGGTTGTGGTCATGTTGTAGACATTGTATTGGTGGTCATGTAGACATTGTGTCGGTGGCCATTTTGTAGACATTGTTTTGGTGGTGATGTTTTAGACATTGTGTAGTGATCATGCTGTAGAGGTTGCGTTGGTGGCCAAGTTGTAGACATTGTGTTGGTGGTCATGTAGACATTGTGTTGGTGGTCATGTAGACATTGTTTTGGTGGCCATGTTGTAGACATTGTATTGGTGGTCATGTTGTAGACATTGTGTTGGTTTCATGTTGTAGACATTGTGTTGATTGTCTTGCTGTAGACATTATGTTGGTTGTCATGCTGTAGACATTGTGTTGATGGCCATGATGTAGACATTATGTTGGTTGTCATGCTGTAGACATTGTGTTGATGGCCATGCTGTAGACATTGTGTTGGTGGTCATGTTGTAGACATTGTGTTGGTGGTCATGATGTATACATTGAGTTGGTTACCATGCTGTAGACATTGTGTTGGTTGCCATGCTGTAGACATTATGTTTATGGTCATGTTGTTGACATTGTGTTGGTTATCATGTTGTAGATGTTGTGTTGGTTGCCATGCAGTAGACATTGTGTAGGTGATCATGCTGTAGACATTGTGTTAGTGGCCATACTGTAGAACATTGTGTTGATCGTCATGTTGTAGATATTGTTTTGGTGGCCATGTTGTAGACATTGTTTTGGTGGTCATGTAGTAGACATTGTGTTGGTGGTTATGCCGTAGACATTGTGTTAGTGATCATGCTGTAGACATTGTGCTGTTGGTCATGTTGTAGAAATTGTCTTGGTGGCCATGTTTTAGACATTGTGTTGGTGGCCATGTTGTAGACATTGTGTTGGTGGCCATGTTGTTGACATTATGTTGGTGGTCATGTTGTAGACATTGTGTTGGTGGTCATGTTGTAAACATTGTATTGGTGGCCATGTTGTAGTCATTGTGTTGGTGGTCTTGTTGTAGACATTGTGTTAGTGGTCATGTTCTAGACATTGTGTTGGTGGTTATGCTGTAGACATTGTGTTAGTGATCATGCTATAGACATTGTGCTGGTGTTCATGTTGTATAAATTGTCTTGGTGGTCTTGTTGTAGACATTGTGTTGGTGACCATGCTGTAGAAATTGTGTTGGTGGCCATGCTGTAGAAATTGTGTTGGTGGTCATGTAGTAGACATTGTGTTGGTGGTTATGCTGTAGACATTGTGTTAGTGATCATGCTATAGACATTGTGCTAGTGTTCATGTTGTAGAAATTGTCTTGGTGGTCTTGTTGTAGACATTGTGTTGGTGACCATGCTGTAGAAATTGTGTTGGTGGTCATGTAGTAGACATTGTGTTGGTGGTTATTGTTATTGTTATTGGTTATGGAAGGCCTCGGTATCACTGCAAACGAGATAAAATCCATAATTGCTCAACCGCCCGTGCCAGTGGAATCATCCGAATTACTAACACATCTCCCAAACAAAGAAAGGTAACTGTAGTCCCCATCGTAGCAGTCTCAGCACACGCCAAAAGACATAAGGCGAAACCGCGCAGAAAGTGAACACAGCCAACTGTTCCCTGTCATAGGATATCATCATTCATCGTAAACTAGCGGGTTATCGAAACAGGATCAAAACGGATGAGACACACAGCTCACGGTGTGCACAGAGCACTTAACTCAGTAGCTCCTGCAACAAGCCGGACTTGGAATATGAGGAAACTGCAAGAAGGAACACTTTTCAGACATAGCCTTCAATGGTTCCTGCCGCCTATCCACCATATACCATGGAAGTTCGCGTCCTCCGAAAAAGATGATCGTCGTAGCACTTGATGATGTTAGGCCATCATTGATGACTCCAATTCCAAACATATAGACACACAGTGGTGGTAAGTTATCATTTCCAATCCAACAGAAGCCACATGACCTGTAGTTAGTAAAACTACAGCAAGAATATGATTTTGTGACCTTCACTGATTCACTCCTGGATGTGAATGTGTAGTTTACACAAGAGGAGAAGTTTGCAACTACAGTGATCCCATTTAAGGTAATTCTGGGATAGCAAGGCAAGTCTCCTTTATAGCAACAGAACTTGATGTTCTCTGCTCCCTTCTTGTAGCTGCTGCCACACGATTCTGATGTCTCATTAACTTGGACATCATTCAAGAACAATATCAGATTAACATTCCATAGATCTGGCTCTGCTGATGAAGTGCTTGGTGCAACAGTTGTATCAATCATACCGGAGGCTTCTGGTTTGTGGTCATTAATATCACAGACGGCACATGATGTTGTTATATTCAGTATTTCTTTCTGGGGTGTAAATATGTTTCACACACATGGAGAGTGGTTTGTGGTCACAGTAATCCCATTAAAGGCAATTCTAGGGTAGCATGGCATAGCTGTTTCAGAACAGCACAATCCTATGATGTTTTCTGTGTTCGCTATAAAGCTGCTGCTGCTACACAATCCTGACCAATTATAGGTGTGGACATTATTCACTTGCAATGACAAAACTGCTTTGTTTACATCATAAACCTCTGGAAGCGAATCATTTATGGGACTAATAGTACAATTTATTCTTCCATCGGGGATATCTTCCTTGAGTCCCCCCAAAAAAAGGTCTTTGGTTAAAAAGCACATATGCTTTTGAGTTAAACACAAAATGAGCCCACTTCGTAGATTCAAAATGATCCTTGCCAATGCCATCCGTTTGCATAAGTTAGGTCCTTAGCGACCAAGGTCACACGAAGCCATTAAATTAAATACTTTATCTACAGCGAAGGTTAACGAACTGTGAACAAACATTTATGTTCAAACCCTTGAATACATTTTCAGAAATCTGCCAACTCGCTGCAATAGCAGATGTCGTGTTGTTAAAGTAAACATTGCTTAGTGCATGGCTCGAATATAAATAAGCTGCCATTTTGGTGCGTCCCATGACGTCCACACATCCACTATGTCTGACTTCAGCTTCTACATAAAGATGGTGGTTATGCTGTTGACATTGTGTTAGTGATCATGCTGTAGACATTGTGCTGGTGGTCATGTTGTAGAAATTGTCTTGGTGGTCTTGTTGTAGACATTGTGTTGGTGGCCATGTTGTAGACATTGTGTTGGTGGTCTTGCTGTAGAAATTGTGTTGGTGGTCTTGCTGTAAACATCGTGTTAGTGGTCATGGTGTAATCATTGTGTTGGTGGCCATGTTGTAGACATTGTATTGATGGTCATGTTGTTGACATTGTGTTGGTGGCCATGTTGTGGACATTGTTTTGGTGGTCATGCTGTAGACATTGTGTTGGTGGTCATGTTGTAGACATTGTGTTGGTGGTCATCCTGTAAACATTGTCTATGTTGCCATCTAGTATTCATTGTGTTAGTGGTTATGCTGTAGAAATTGTGTTGGTGGACATGTTGTAGCCATTGTGTTGGTGGCCAGTTTGTAGACGTTGTGTTGGTAGCCATGTTGTAGACATTGTGTTGGTGACCAGTTTGCAGACATTGTGTTGGTAGCCATGTTGTAGTCATTGTGTTGATAGCCATGTTGAAGACATTGTTTTGGTGCCCATGATGTAGACATTGTGTTGGTGGCCAGTTTGCAGACATTGTGTTCGTAGCCATGTTGTAGACATTGTGTTGATAGCCATGTTGTAGACATTGTGTTGGTGGCCATGCTGTGGACATTGTATTGGTGGCCATGTTGTAGACATTGTATTGTTGGTCATGGTGTAGACATTGTGTTGGTGGCCACGTTGTAGACATTGTGTTGGTGACCTCATTGTAGACATTGTGTTGGTGGCCATGTTGTAGACATTGTGTTGGTGGTCATGCTGTGGACATTGTATTGGTGGCCATGTTGTAGACATTGTATTGTTGGTCATGGTGTAGACATTGTATTGGTGGCCATGTTGTAGACATTGTGTTGGTGGCCACGTTGTAGACATTGTGTTGGTGACCTCGTTGTAGACATTGTGTTATTGGTCATGTTGTAGACATTGTGTTGATGGTCATGTTGTAGACATTGTGTTGGTGGCCATATTGTAGACATTGTGTTGGTGGTCATGTTGTAGACATTGTGTTGGTGGTCATGTTGTAGACATTGTGTTGGTGGTCATGTTGTAGACATTGTGTGGTGGTCATGCTGTAGACATTGTGTTGGTGGTCATGCTGTAGACATTGTTTTGGTGGTAATGCTGTAGACATTTGTTGTGATCATGTTGTAGACATTGTGTTGGTTGTCATGCTGTAGACATTGTGTTTGTGGTCATGTTGTAGACATTGTGTTGGTTGTCATGCTGTAGACATTGTGTTGGTGGTCATGCTGTAGACATTGTGTTGGTGGTCATGCTGTAGACATTGTGTTGGTGGTCATGTTGTAGACATTATGTTGATGGTCATGTTGTAGACATTGTGTTGTTTGTCATGCTGTAGACATTGTGTTGGTTGTCATGCTGTAGACATTGTGTTGGTTGTCATGCTGTAGACATTGTGTTGGTTGTCATGCTGTAGACATTGTGTTGGTTGTCATGCTGTAGACATTGTGTTGGTTGTCATGCTGTAGACATTGTGTTGGTGGTCATGTTGTAGACATTGTGTTGGTTGTCATGCTGTAGACATTGTGTTGATGGTCATGCTGTAGACATTGTGTTGGTTGTCATGCTGTAGACATTGTGTGGTGGTCATGCTGTAGACATTGTGTTGGTTGTCATGCTGTAGACATTGTGTTGGTTGTCATGCTGTAGACATTGTGTTGGTTGTCATGCTGTAGACATTGTGTTGATTGTCACGCTGTAGACATTGTGTTGGTGGTCATGCTGTAGACATTGTGTTGGTGGTCATGCTGTAGACATTGTGTTGGTTGTCATGCTGTAGACATTGTGTTGGTTGTCATGCTGTAGACATTGTGTTGGTTGTCATGCTGTAGACATTGTGTTGGTTGTCATGCTGTAGACATTGTGTTGATTGTCACGCTGTAGACATTGTGTTGGTGGTCATGCTGTAGACATTGTGTTGGTTGTCATGCTGTAGACATTGTGTTGGTTGTCATGCTGTAGACATTGTGTTGGTTGTCATGCTGTAGACATTGTGTTGGTGGTCATGCTGTAGACATTGTGTTGGTTGTCATGCTGTAGACATTGTGTTGGTTGTCATGCTGTAGACATTGTGTTGGTTGACATGTTGTAGACATTGTGTTGGTTGTCATGCTGTAGACATTGTGTTGGTTGTCATGCTGTAGACATTGTGTTGGTTGTCATGTTGTAGACATTGTGTTGGTTGTCATGCTGTAGACATTGTGTTGGTTGTCATGCTGTAGACATTGTGTTGGTTGTCATGCTGTAGACATTGTGTTGGTGGTCATGCTGTAGACATTGTGTTGATGGTCATGCTGTAGACATTTCATTGGTGGTCATGATTTAGACATTGTGTTTGTGGTCATGCTGTAGACATTGTGTTGGTTGCCATTTTGTAGACATTGTGTTGGTCGTCATGCTGTAGACATTGTGTTGGTTGTCATGCTGTAGACATTGTGTTGATTGTCACGCTGTAGACATTGTGTTGGTGGTCATGCTGTAGACATTGTGTTGGTGGTCATGCTGTAGACATTGTGTTGGTTGTCATGCTGTAGACATTGTGTTGGTTGTCATGCTGTAGACATTGTGTTGGTTGTCATGCTGTAGACATTGTGTTGATTGTCACGCTGTAGACATTGTGTTGGTGGTCATGCTGTAGACATTGTGTTGGTTGTCATGTTGTAGACATTGTGTTGGTTGTCATGCTGTAGACATTGTGTTGATGGTCATGCTGTAGACATTGTGTTGGTTGTCATGCTGTAGACATTGTGTTGGTGGTCATGCTGTAGACATTGTGTTGGTTGTCATGCTGTAGACATTGTGTTGGTTGTCATGCTGTAGACATTGTGTTGGTTGACATGTTGTAGACATTGTGTTGGTTGTCATGCTGTAGACATTGTGTTGGTTGTCATGCTGTAGACATTGTGTTGGTTGTCATGTTGTAGACATTGTGTTGGTTGTCATGCTGTAGACATTGTGTTGGTTGTCATGCTGTAGACATTGTGTGGTTGTCATGCTGTAGACATTGTGTTGGTGGTCATGCTGTAGACATTGTGTTGGTTGTCATGTTGTAGACATTGTGTTGGTTGTCATGCTGTAGACATTGTGTTGGTTGTCATGCTGTAGACATTGTGTTGGTTGTCATGCTGTAGACATTGTGTTGATGGTCATGCTGTAGACATTTCATTGGTGGTCATGCTGTAGACATTGTGTTTGTGGTCATGCTGTAGACATTGTGTTGGTTGCCATTTTGTAGACATTGTGTTGGTCGTCATGCTGTGGACATTGTGTTGGTGTGAGATGTTGGACCTACAAAAATCTCTCATCACTACGAGATTGTTAATAAAACTCAGCAAACTCAGTAAAAGTGTGAAACATCTCCTTGATTCCAGTTTCTATGCAACCCGTCAGTTTCCTGGTATTCTAACTTACCAGCATCACAACTGAAGGTTATCGTTCTTATATAATATTTGCTCATGAATGTATCTCGTCATCTCTATATGCCTTTTAGTTGTTAATGCGGTGCTTCTGAAACTACCGTCGTTGGTTCTGATGCACTCGTCTTTGAACGCATTCATTTCTGTAGTTCAATTGAGTCATCCACTCGATGGACTAAGCACGTCTTGTTTCACCGTTGGGATTTATCCTGCATTAGACTGCCCTTGGATCATAAATTATTGTAAATCTTTACTAGAATTTCTCTGGTACATCTCCATAGCTGACCTGACATCTCCAAAGCTGACCTGACATCTCCATTTCTGACCTGACATCTCCATTTCTGACCTGACATCTCCATATCTGACCTGACATATCCATATCCTACCTGACATATCCATATCCTACCTGACATCTCCATATCTGACCTGACATATCCATATCCTACCTGACATCTCCATAGCTGACCTGACATATCCATATCCTACCTGACATCCCCATAGCTGACCGGACAGCTCCATAGCTGATCTGACATCTCCATAGCTGCACTGAAACCCCCATATCTGAAGTGACATCTCGCTATCTGTGTATACGTCCCTGTAATGTAATACGCTCCTACATATTTGACATCCCTAATTCTATACCAAGAATGGGGGAGGAGAAGAAGAGGGAAATCATTCCGGCGTATTCAGAGTTAAGCACGTGCTTCGGCGGTTCAAGAACTGTGATCCGCTGTCCCCATAACGATATATAGCCAGCGTAATGTCCACCATCAAGAAAGATGCGGGGAACCGCTGGAACACAAAAGTGTCACGTTTTCACGTGCTGCAAAATCTGTGTCGATCTGCGGGTCTAACAATGTAGTCTGAGGCCCCAGTGGTTGGCTATGGGTATCTGAGAACCCACAATCACCATAAGAAAGAGAGCCGCTGATAAATTAATAATATCCAAGAAGGGTTCTCCCTATGACACTTAATATTGGCGTGATGACCCGAGGCAGGGCTGATATATATAATTGGAGACAAATAATAATAAATAAATATTATTATATAGGGAAACTTCCGAGGCGATAATAGGGAATCATAGAAGGAAGAGGCATGTGTTAGCACTAAGAAAAAATGACAAATAAACAACAACAGAAACAAGCAAAGAACAATATATGGTCCGAAGCAGGATCGAACCCGTACTCCATGGCAATGCGCCTTGCCACGAGAAGCCGAACGCCTGGTACACTGCCACTCAGCTAATTAAAAAAAATAGCTACTTGTGTTGGAGACAAACATTTATTGGACGAAACTGCACGAATACACAAGTATTCAGCCCTACTGGGAGATACTCGTCTTAATACAAAAGTACAGAAATACAATTTATTTCCTATCTGTGATCGTAACCCTATGCTATAGTCATGAGAACGCATTCGTGTAAGACACTGCTCACAATAGCTAATTTTTTTAATTAGTTGAGTGGCAGTGTACCAGGCGTTCGGCTTCTCGTGGCAAGGCTCAGTGCCATGGAATACGGGTTCGATCCTGCTTCGGACCATATATTGCTTTTTGTTTTTTTCTGTTCTTGTTTATTTGTCATTTTTTCTGAGTGCTAACACATACCTCTTCCTGCTATAATTCCCTGATATATAATTGCTTGCACACCAGAAGTTTTAGCCAGAGGCCGGATCAGACTGCGGTAGTTACTACAGTAGAACCTACAACAAGTTGTCAATTAGTTAGTGTCTTTAACAATGTACATATATTTTGTGTTGATGTAGTTTAGTAACAGGATGTAACAGGCTTAGACAAAGTTCATAGAAGTTGCAGTTAACAGTGCGGAGTCCACTATAAGGCTATAATATCGTTACCGGCGGTCGACATCTCCATAGCCGAGTTGACATCTCCATAGCCGAGCTGACACCTCCATAGCCGAACTGACATCTCCATAGCCGAGTTGACATCTCCATAGCTGAGCTGACACCTCCATAGCCGAACTGACATCTCCATAGCCGAGCTGACACCTCCATAGCCGAGCTGACATCTCCATAGCCGAACTGACACCTCCATAGCCGAACTGACATCTCCATAGCCGAGTTGACATCTCCATAGCTGAGCTGACACCTCCATAGCCGAACTGACATCTCCATAGCCAGTTGACATCTCCATAGCCGAGCTGACATCTCCATAGCCGAGTTGACATCTCCATAGCCGAGCTGACATCTCCATAGCCGAGCTGACATTTCCATAGCCGAACTGACACCTCCATAGCCGAACTGACATCTCCATAGCTGAGCTGACACTTCCATAGCTGAGCTGATATCTCCATAGCTAAGCTGACATCTCCATAGCTGAGCTGACATCTCCATAGCCGAGCTGATATATCTATAGCTGAGCTGACATCTCCATAGCCGAACTGACACCTCCATAGCTGAGCTGACACCTCCATAGCCGAACTGACATCTCCATAGCCGAGCTGACATCTCCATAGCCGAGCTGACATCTCTATAGCCGAGCTGATATCTCCATAGCCGAGCTGACATCTCTATAGCCGAGCTGATATCTCTATAGCTGAGCTGACACCTCCATAGCTGAGCTGACATCACACTATTTTGGTCTGTCTCTAAGACCAACTGTCTCTAATTTCATTATTCTAGATTAATATCTGTGAGTCTTGTTCCATTATGCGTCGACGTCGAGCCGTCTAGTCTCATCTCGTGTCAGAAAGTGCCCTTATGTTCTGCTACCCCATCATTATATACCCTAACTGCCCCTATGTCCAGCTATCCCAATCTTATAAACCCTCCCTGTCCATACATCCTGCTATCCGATCCTTATAAACCTTCCCTGTCCATATATCCTGCTATCCTATCCTTATATACCCTCCCTGTCTCTATATCCTGCTATCCAATCCTTATATGTCCTCCCTGTCTCTATATCCTGTTATCCCATCCTTATATACCCTCCCTGTCCTTATGTCCAGCTGTCCCAATCTAAAAAAAACCCTCCCTGTCTCTATATATTGCTATCCCATCTTTATATACCCTCCCTGTCCCTATATCCTGCTATACCATCCTTATATACCCTCCCTGTCCCCATATCCCGCTATGCCATCCTTATATACACTCCCTGTCCCTATATCCTGCTATCCCATCCTTATATACCCTCCCTGTCCATATATCCTGCTATCCCATCATTATAAACCATCCCTGTCCCTATATTCTGCTCTCCCATCCTTATAAACCATCCCTGTCCCTATATCCTGCTATCCCATCCTTATATACCCTCTCTGTCCATATATCCTGCTATCCCATCCTTATAAACCATCCCTGTCCCTATATTCTGCTATCCCATCCTTATAAACCATCCCTGTCCCTATATCCTGCTATCCCATCCTTATAAACCATCCCTGTCCCTATATTCTGATATCCCATCCTTATAAACCATCCCTGTCCCTATATCCTGCTAGCCCATCCTTATATACCCTCCCTGTCCTCAAACCTTTCCTAACACTGATCAGCTCAGAAATATTTTCCTGGCTTGGGTGTTGTTTACGACTCGAGAAAATATTCTCGGCCAACAGGTCATGGCTGAGGTTGAAGGTCGCCGTCTGTACTAAATTGGAAAATCTTCTGCTGGTCAGGTGGTCATGTTCAAATAATTTTATCGTGTACAAGCATGTCTCCCTCGTTGTCAGTAATGAGAGGTAAAGGCATGAAGATGCACCAAGATGCGTAGAGATGCGAAGCTGCTGTAAAGCTGAT
The DNA here is from genome assembly GCA_032433765.1 of Megaustenia siamemsis. NCBI lineage: Eukaryota > Metazoa > Mollusca > Gastropoda > Stylommatophora > Ariophantidae > Megaustenia > Megaustenia siamemsis. Next base: position 83,176,153 of record JAVIAB010000024.1, on the reverse strand, counting down.
GATAATAGCGATACTAAAAAAAAGGAAGAAAAAAAGTGGTATGGTGACAGCTTTACGTGGTAATGGACGAAACAAAAGTCAACGTTTCGGCCAAGTAGGCCTTCATCTGGACGAACAACAAACACAAAAATTATATATAACGATATATTAACAAATCTAACTACATGGCTATAATATGCTAGATACTAAAGAGAGGAAAAATAAAAAATGGTCACTTCCCTGTGTTCCTGAGCTTGGTCAGTCTCCAAATGGACTGGATAGATGCAGGACCGACTATAAATCTCTCTGACCAGGAAGTCAGGCAAGAAGACGGAAAGGAAGGGTTCTAAAAATATGGGGAGGTGGGTACAGGATATAGTAAACTATGCACGTCTAACTCTGTGTATGCACCCCAACCCGATGTGTAAACATAAGTATGTGTATGTAACAATGCATGCGTACAGGCATAAATCGGCACATATATTGCCGCAATGCCCACAAAAGAAAAACCCAAAGGAGCCCCAATGTGCCAATACATGTGCAGACAAATATATCCACATATATTGGTTAGGTAGCGCATGGGGGTATGAAATATGTAGTGGGTGTCCTATGAGTATGAGAGTGATATGTTCATTCCTTGGGGGGACAGCGAACCCAACTGGGCAATAAGGCGATTCTCAAGCGCGAACCTGCTGCGATTGCTGGAGTGACATGAGACAATGCCAGTAACTTGCATGTCGAGTTACTGCCGGAAGATGACATCTCCAGGTTCATCGACTACATTGGTAACTTTCATAAATCCATCAAGATGACATCTTATATCTCTACCTCGTCCGTCACTTTTCTTGATCTGGTCGTCTCCCTTGGTACCTCCAGCCTCCACACTTCCGTCTTCTATAAACCCACGGACGTCCACTGTTATCTTCTCTACACCTCGTCTCATCCATCTCACTGTTATCTTCTCTACACCTCGTCTCATCCATCTCACTGCAGAGATTCCATTCCATATTCTCAATTATTACGGCTTCGCCGTATCTGCCAGGATGATCACGATTTTCTCCAACAGGTCCACCTGATGTTAAGTTTCTTTAGGCGTCGTCTCTATCCTGATTCGGTTCTCCAATCTGCCTTTAAGAGAGCTCTCGATATTCCCCGTTCGGTGGCACTCACCCCATCCACCCGCCGTTCCTCTGATAGGACTATATTCACCCTTACCTACCACCCCCATAACTGGGCTGCGGTGAGGATCCTTAACCGGTATCGCTCCATTCTCCACTCAGATCCCACTACCCGCCTACTTTTCAGTGATCCTCCTTTGGTCGCCTTCAAACGTGACAGAAGTCTGAGAGACATTCTTGTCACTAGCCGCCTCCCCCGCTCAAACCACAAACACCTTGGTACTGTTTCTTGTGGACGTCGAGTTTGCAGAACTTGTGACTACGTGCTTTGCACCGATTCAGTCTTGTTCCCTAATAAGCGATTCGACATCAAGGAGGGGTTCACTTGTGTGTCGCGTAATATCATCTACACCATAATATGCAAGCACTGCCAGATGACGTATGTGGGTGAAAGTGGGCGACGCTTGAGTGAAAGATTTTGTGAGCATCTTCGTGATGTTGAGCAAAAGACTGGCAGCCCGGTGTCTGCCCATTTCAACTCCCCTGGACATAGTGGTAAACTCGACATGCAAGTTACTGGCATTGTCTCATGTCACTCCAGCAATCGCAGCAGGTTCGCGCTTGAGAATCGCCTTATTGCCCAGTTGGGTTCGCTGTCCCCCCAAGGAATGAACATATCACTCTCATACTCATAGGACACCCACTACATATTTCATACCCTCATGCGCTACCTAACCTATATATGTGGATATATTTGTCTGCACATGTATTGGCACATTGGGGCTCCTTTGGGTTTTTCTTTTGTGGGTATTGTGGCAATATATGTGCCGATTTATGATTTTTTTTTTAGAACCCTTCCTTTCCGTCTTCTTGCCTGACTTCCTGGTCAGAGAGATTTATAGTCGGTCCTGCATCTATCCAGTCCATTTGGAGACTGACCAAGCTCAGGAACACAGGGAAGTGACCATTTTTTTATTTTTCCTCTCTTTAGTATCTAGCATATTATCGCCATGTAGTTAGATTTGTTAATATATCGTTATATATAATTTTTGTGTTTGTTGTTCGTCCAGATGAAGGCCTACTTAGCCGAAACGTTGACTTTTGTTTCGTCCATTACCACGTAAAGCTGTCACCTTGTCAGTAATGACTTCTACAATGCTCCAAGCTAACTTGATTACAGTTCACTTGAACATTTGTGTCTTCGCTCAAAGCTTGATGTGAGCACGCTCCGCCTACCGTTTCTAGAGCATTATCACCCTCGTCGCATGGTTCGTTTACTACACAAACATGGCTTGGTCTGGTCAGGTCACCAGCCAAAGCTGAGGGTGAAACTACACACTTTTCAATTATTTGATGTTGTCAATGACGCCATGTACAAACTAATAGCCACTTTCTGATACCCGACTGTAGTCATATACTCACGAGTCATTTCCATTACATAATCTTCACTAATTTCTTACACCCAATGTCCACCAGTAATGCCCACCATTAATGTCCACCAGTAATGCCCACCATTAATGTCCACCAGTAATGCCCATCATTAATGTCCACCAGTAATGCCCACCAGTAATGTCCACCAGTAATGTCCACCAGATAGTAATGCCCACCAGTAATGCCCATCAATAATGTCCACCAGTAATGTCCACCAGTAATGCCCACCAGTAATGCCCAACAGTAATGTCCACCAATAATGTCCACCCGTAATGCCCACCAGTAATGCCCACCAGTAATGTCCATGAATAATGTCCACCAGATAGTAATGCCCACTAGTAATGTCCACCAGTAATGCCCACCAGTAATGTCCACAGTAATGTCCAGCAATAATGTCCACCAGATAGTATAGCCCACCAGTAATGCCCACCAATAATGTCCACCAGTAATGCCCACCAGTAATGTCCACCAATAATGTCCACCAGATAGTAATGCCCATCAATAATGTCCACCAGTAATGTCCACCAGTAATGCCCACCAGTAATGCCCAACAGTAATGTCCACCAATAATGTCCACCCGTAATGCCCACCAGTAATGCCCACCAGTAATGTCCACCAATAATGTCCACCAGATAGTAATGTCCACCAATAATGTCCACCAGTAATGCCCACCAGTAATGCCCACCAGTAATGTCCACCAATAATGTTCACCAGATAGTAATGTCCACCAATAATGTCCACCAGTAATGCCCACCAATAATGTCCACCAGTAATGCCCACCAGTAATGCCCACCAGTAATGTCCACCAATAATGTCCACCAGATAGTAATGTCCACCAGTAATGCCCACCAGTAATGCCCACCAGTAATGTCCACCAAAAATGTCCACCAGATAGTAATGACTACCATTAATGTCCACCAGTAATGTCCACCAGTAATGTCCAACAATAATGTCCACCAGATAGTAATGCCCACCAGTAAAGATCGCCTGCGTTGTTTCTCCAGCAATATTTGTGTCGTCTGCTTTATCTTTGTAGAAAAGTTGCAGACGATCTCAAAATTGGCCACCATGTGCAGGCGGAAGCTTTTACAGACGTGACCATCTACTTCTCTGACATCGTTGGCTTCACAACGCTGGCCAGCGAGAGTACACCCATGGAAGTAAGAGCAAACTCTAACCAATGATCTCATCATCGCTATTATGTTATCTCTCTACACCAAAGAAATATCTTTTTTTTTGTCTGCTCTAACATGCCCAAGATTATTGTCTGTTCTAACTTGTCTACACCCGTGACTATTGTCTTCTGTAACATGTCTACACCCATGATTATTGTCTGCTCTAACATGTCTACGCCCATGACAATTGTCTGCTCTAACTTGTCTACACCCATGACTATTGTCTGTTCTAACTTGTCTACACACATGACAATTGTCTGCTCTGACATGTCTACACCCATGACTATTGTCTGCTCTAACATGTCTACACCCATGACTATTGTCTGCTCTAACATGTCTACACCCATGACTATTGTATGTTCTAACATGTCTACACCCATGACTATTGTCTGCTCTAACTTGTCTACACCCATGACTATTGTCTGTTCTAACTTGTCTACACACACGACAATTGTCTGCTCTAACATGTCTACACCCATAACTATTGTCTGCTCTAACATGTCAACACCCATACTATTGTCTGTTCTAACATGTCTACACCCATAACTATTGTCTACGCTAACATGTCTACACCCATGACTAGTGTCTGTTCTAATATGTCTACACCCACGACTATTGTCTGTGCTAACATGTCTACACCCATTATTATTGTCTGTTCTAACATGTCTATACCCATGACTATTGTCTGTTCTAACAGATCTATACCTATTGACTATTGTCTGCTCTAACTTGTCTATACCGATGACTATTTTCTGCCCTAACTTGTCTAAACCTATGACTATTGTCTGCTCTAACTTGTCTACATCTATAAATATTGTCTGCTCTAACTGGTCTTCACCTATGACAATTGTCTGCTCTAACTTGTCTACACCTATGATTATTATCTGTTCTAATTTGTCTACCTTGATGACTATTGTCTGCTTTAACTTTTCTACACCTATGACTATTGTCTGCTCTTACTTTTCTACATCTATGACTATTGTCTGCTATAACTTGTCTACACCTATGACTATTGTCTGCTTTAACTTGTCTACACCTATTACTATTGTCTGCTTTAACTTGTCTACACCTATGACTATTGTCTGCTTTAACTTGTCTACACCTATTACTATTATCTGCTCTAACTTGTCTACCTTGTTGACTATTGTCTGCTTTAACTTGTCCACACTTATGGCTATTGTCTGCTTTAACTTGTCTATACTTATGACTATTGTCTGCTTTAAGTTGTCTACACTTATGGCTATTGTCTGCTTTAACTTGTCTACACTTATGGCTATTGTCTGCTTTAACTTGTCTACACCTATGACTATTGTCTGCTCTAATTTATCTACACCTATGAATATTGTCTGCACTAACTTGTCTACACTTATGACTATTGTCTGCTTTAACTTGTTTACAATTATGGCTATTGTCTGCTCTAACTTGTCTACACTTATGACTATTATCTGCTCTAACTTGTCTACACCTATGACTAATGTCTGCTCTAACTTCTCTACACCCATGATTATTGTCTGTTCTAACATGTCTACACCCATGACTATTGTTTGCTTTAACTTCTTTGCGTCAATGACTATTGTGTGTCTAACTTGTCTACGTCAGTGACTATTGTCTGCTTTAACTTGTCTACGTCAGTGACTATTGTCTGCTTTAACTTTTCTGTACCTTTGACTATTATCTGCTCCAACTTGTCTACACCTACCACTATTGTCTGATCTGACTTGTCTACACTTAAAAGTATTGTCTGCTCTAACTTACATATACCTATTGACTATTGTCTACTCTAGCATGTCTACACCCATGACTATTGTCTGTTCTAACATGTCTACAACCATGAATACTGTCTGATCTAACATGTCTACACTCATGTCTATTGTCTGTGCTAACATGTCTACACCCATGTCTATTGTCTGTTCTAACATGTCTACACCAATGACTATTGTATGTGCTAACTTGTCTACACCCATGACTATTGTCTGTTCTAACATGTTTACATTCATGACTATTGTATATCCTAACATGTCTGCACCCATGACTATTGTCTGTTCTAACATGTCTACACCCATGACTATTGTCTGTTGTAACATGTCTATACCCATGACTATTGTCTGTTCTAACATATCTATACCTATTGACTATTGTCTGCTCTAACTTGTCTATACCTATGACTATTATCTCTTCTAATTTGTCTACCTTGATGACTATTGACTGCTCTAACTTGTCTACACCTATGACTATTGTCTGCTCTATCTTTTGTACATCTAGGACTATTGTTTGCTTTAACTTGTCTACACCCGTGACTATTGTTTACTCTAACATGTCTACACCCGTGACTATTGTTTACTCTAACATGTCTACACCCGTGACTATTGTCTGCTCTAACTTTTCTACACCTATGACTATTGTCTGCTCTAACTTTTCTATACCTATGACTATTGTCTGCTCTAACTTTTCTACATCTATGACTATTGTCTCCTCTAACTTTTCTACATCTATGACTATTGTCTGCTCTTACTTGTCTACATCTATGACTATTGTCTGCTTTAACTTGTCTACACCTATGACTATTGTTTGCTCTAACTTGTCTACACCCAAGACTATTGTTTACTCTAACATGTCTACACCCGTGACTATTGTCAACTATAACATGTCTACACCTATGACTATTGTCTACTCTAAAATGTTTACACCTATGACTATTGTCTACTCTAAAATGTTTACACCCATGACTATTGTCTACTCTAAAATGTTTACACCCATGACTATTGTTTACTCTAACGTGTGTACACCCATGACTATTATCAACTATAACATGTCTACACCCATGACTATTGTCTACTCTAACATGTTTACACCCATGACTATTGTCTACTCTAAAATGTTTACACCCATGACTATTGTCTACTCTAAAATGTTTACACCCATGACTATTGTCTACTCTAAAATGTTTACACCCATGACTATTGTTTACTCTAATATGTCTACACCCATGACTATTGTCAACTATAACATGTCTACACACATGACTATTGTCTACTCTAACATGTTTACATCCATGACTATTGTTTACTCTAACTTCTCTACACACATGACTATTGTCTACTCTAAAAAGTTTACATCCATGACTATTGTTTACTCTAACTTCTCTACACACATGACTATTGTTTGTTCTAACTTGTCTACGCCCATGCCAATTGTCTACTCTAACATGTCTATACCCATGACTATTGTCTGTTCAAACTTCTCTACACCCATGACTATTGTCTGTTCAAACTTCTCTACGCCCATGCCAATTGTCTACTCTAACATGTCTGCACCAATGACTATTGTCTGTTCTAACATGTCTACACCCATGACTATTGTCTGTCCTAACATGTCTACATCTCTGACCATTGTCTGTTCTAACTTGTCTACACTCATGACTCACGTCTGTTCTAATTTGTCTACACCCATGACTATTGTCTGCTCTAACTTGTCTACAACCATGACTATTGTCTGTTCTAACATGTTTACGCCCATGACTATTGTCTACTCTAACTTGTCTACAAGCATGACTATTATCTACTCTAACATGTCTACACCTGTGACAATTGTCTGTTCTAGCTTGTCAACACCCATGACTATTGTCTGTTCTAACATGTTTACGCCCATGACTATTGTCTACTCTAATTTTTCTACACCCTTGATATTATCTACTCTAACATTCTACACCCATGACTATTGTCTACGTTAACATGTCTACACTCATGACTATTGTCAACTCTAATTTGTCTACACCCATGATTATTGTCTGCTCTAACATGACTACACCCATGACTATTGTCTAATCTAACTTGTCTACACCTATGACTATTATCTGCTCTAACTTGTCTATACCTATGACTATTATCTGCTCTAACTTGTCTACACCTATGACTATTATCTGCTCTAACGTGTCTACACCTATGACTATTGTCTGCTCTAACTTGTCTACATCAGTGATTATTGTCTTTTATAACTCGTCTACGTCAGTGACTATTGCCTGCACTAACTTGTTTACGTTCATGATAATTGTCTACTCTAACTTGACTACGTCTATGACTATTGTCTGCTCTAACTTGTCTACATCAGTGATTATTGTCTTTTATAACTCGTCTACGTCAGTGACTATTGCCTGCACTAACTTGTTTACGTTCATGATAATTGTCTACTCTAACTTGACTACGTCTATGACAATTGTCTGCGCTCTAACTTATTTAGGTCAATGTCTATTTTCTATTTCAACTTGTCTTCGTGAGTGAGTATTGTCTGCTCTAACTTGTCTACACCTATGACTGTTATCTGCTCTAACTTGTCTACACCTATGACTATTGTCTGCTCTAACTTGTCTACGTCAATGACTATTTTCTTCTCTAACTTGTCTACGTTAATGACTATTGTCTTCTCTAACTTGTCTACGTAAATGTAAATTGTCTGTTCTAACATGTCTACACCAATGATTATTGTGTGCTCTAACTTGTCTTCACGTATGACCATTGTCTGCTCTAAATTGTCTACACCCATGACTATTGTCTTCTCTAACTTGTCTACACCTATGACTATTATCTGCTCTAACTTGTCTACACCTATGACTATTATCTGCTCTAACATGTCTACACCCATGACTATTGTCTTCTCTAACATGTCTACACCCATGACTATTATCTGCTCTAATTTGTCTACACCTATGACTATTGTCTTCTCTAACTTGTCTACGTTAATGTCTATTGTCTTCTCTAACTTTCTCTACACCTGTGACTATTATCTGTTCTAACATGTCTACACCCATGAATATTGTCTGTTTAAACTTGTCTACACCAATGACTATTGTCTTTTCTAACTTGTCTTCTTCAGTATCTTTTGTCGTCTCAAACTTGTCTACATCAATGTCTAAGTTCTTCTCTAACCTGTCTACGTCAATGACTATTGCCTGCTCTATCTTGTCTGCGTCAATGACTATTGTCTGCTCTAACTTGTTTACGTCAATTACTTGGTTACGATTTTATTTTGGATTTCACAGGATAGTTTTATTTATTGTTGTTGTTTTCTTTAACACATTTCGATTGTTTTTGTTTTGGTTGTTTCGTTATCAGTTTTGTGTGTGTTTTTATTGTTTGTTTCTGATGAAGGCCTATTGAGCCGAAACGTTGTTTAGTCTGTGTCGTCCACTTGTCACGTAAAGCTTCTTACATACCATTTTTTTTATTTTTTTATTTTTCCTTACGTCAATTACTATTGTCTGCTCTAACTTATTTAGTTCAATGACTATTGTCTGCTCTAACTTGTTTACGTCTATTACTATTGTCTGCTCTAACTTGTTTAGTTCAATGACTATTGTCTGCTATAACTTGTTTACATCAATTACTATTGTCTGCTCTAACTTGTTTACATCAATTACTATTGTCTGCTCTAACTTGTTTACGTCAATTACTATTGTCTGCTCTAATTTATTTAGTTCAATGACTATTGTTTGCTCTAACTTGTTTAGTTCAATGACTATTGTCTGCTTTAACTTGTTTACGTCAATTACTATTGTCTGCTCTAACTTGTTTACGTCAATTACTATTGTCTGCTCTAACTTGTCTATGTCTATGACTATTGTCTGCTCCAACTTGTTCACGTCAATTACTATTGTCTGCTCTAACTTATTTAGGTCAATGTCTATTTTCTATTTCAACTTGTCTTCGTGAGTGAGTATTGTCTGCTCTAACTTGTCTACGTCTATGACTATTGTCTACGCTCTAACTTGTTTACGTCAATTACTATTGTCTATTCTATTCTATTGGTTATGGAAGGCCTCGGTATCACAGCAAATGAATTAAAATCCATAATTGCTCAACCGCCCGTGCCAGTAGAATCATCCGAATTACTAACTCATCTCCCAAACAAAGAAAGGTAACTGTAGTCCCCATCGTAGCAGTCTCAGCACACGCCAAAAGACATAAGGCGAAACCGCGCAGAAAGTGAACACAGCCAACTGTTCCCTGTCATACGATATCATCATTCATCGTAAACAAGCGGGATATCGAAGCAGGATCAAAACGGATGAGACACACAGCTCACGGTGTGCACAGAGCACTTAACTCAGTAGCTCCTGCAACAAGCCGGTCTTGGAATATGAGGAAACTGCAAGAATGAACACTTTTCAGACATAGCCTTCAATGGTTCCTGCCGCCTATCCACCATATACCATGGGAGTTCACATCCTCCCGAAAATAATGATTGTCATAGCACTTGATGATGTTAGGCCATCATTGATGACTCCAATTCCAAACATATAGACACACAGTGGTGGTAAGTTATCATTTCCAATCCAACAGAAGCCACATGACCTGTAGTTAGTAAAACCACAGAGAGAATATGATTTGGTGACCTTCACTGATTCACTCTTAGATGTGAATGTGTAGTTTACACAAGAGGAGAAGTTTTCAACTACAGTGATCCCATTTAAGGCAATTCTGGGATAGCAAGGCAAGTCTCCTTTACAGCAGCAGAACTTGATGTTCTCCGCTCCCTTCTTGTAGCTGCCGCTACACGATTCTGATGTCTCATTAACTTGGACATCATTCAAGAACAATGTCAGATTAACATTCCATAGATATGGCTCTGCTGATGAAGTGCTTGGTGCAACAGTTGTATTAATCATACTGGAGGCTCCTGGTCTGTGGTCATTAATATCACAGACAGCACATGATGTTGTCATATTCAGTATTTCTTTCTGGGGTGTAAATATGTGGCACACACATGGAGAGTGGTTTGTGGTCACAGTAATCCCATTAAAGGCAATTCTAGGGTAGCATGGTATAGCTGTTTCAGAACAGCACAATCCTGTGATGTTTTCTGTGTTCGCTATAAAGCTGCTGGTGCTACACAATCCTGACCAATTATAGGTGTGGACATTATTCACTTGCAATGACAAAACTGCTTTGTTTACATCATAAACCTCTGGAAGCGAATCATTTATGGGACTAATAGTACAATTTATTCTTCCATCGGGGATATCTTCATTGAGTCCCCCCAAAAAAAGTCTTTGGTTAAAAAGCACAAATGCTTTTGAGTTAAACACAAAATGAGCCCACTTCATAGATTCAAAATGATCCTTGCCAATGCCATCCGTTTGCACAAGTTAGGTCCTTAGCTACCAAGGTCACAAACGTCCGAAACGAATTAACGACTTTATCTACAGCGAAGGTTAACGAACTGTGAACAAACATTTATGTTCAAACCCTTTAAAACATTTTCAAAAATCTGCCAACTCGCTGCAATAACATATATCGTGTTGTTCAATGTAAACATTGCTTAGCCCATAGCTCGAATATAAATAAGCTGCCATTTTAGTGCGTCCCATGACGTCATCATCATTACTATTGTCTGCTCTAACTTATTTAGTTCAATGTCTATTGTCTGCTCTAACTTGTTTACGTCAATTACTATTGTCTGCTCTAACTTGTTTACGTCAAATACCATTGTCTGCTCTAACTTATTTAGTTCAATGTCTAATGTCTGCTCTTACCTGTTTATGTCAATTACTATTGTCTGCTCTAACTTATTTAGTTCAATGTCTATTGTCTGCTCTAACTTGTTTACGTCAATTACTATTGTCTGCTCTAACTTATTTAGTTCAATGTATATTGTCTGCTCTAACTTGTTTACGTCAATTACTATTGCCTGCTCTAACTTATTTAGTTCAATGACTATTGTCTGCTCTAACTTGTTTACGTGAATTTCTATTGTCTGCTCTAACTTACTTAGTTCAATGTCTATTGTCTGCTCTAACTTGTGTGCGTCAGGGACTATTGTCTGCTCTAACTTATTTAGTTCAATGTCTATTGTCTGCTCTAACTTGTCTACGTCTATGACTATTGTCTGCGCTCTAACTTGTTAACGTCAATTACTATTGTCTGCTCTAACTTATTTAGTTCAATGTCTATTGTCTGCTCTAACTTGTGTACGTCAGGGACTATTGTCTGCTCTAACTTATTTAGTTCAATGTCTATTGCCTGCTCTAACTTGTTTACGTCAATTACTATTGTCTGCTCTAACTTGTTTACGTGAATTTCTATTGTCTGCTCTAACTTACTTAGTTCAATGTCTATTGTCTGCTCTAACTTGTGTACGTCAGGGACTATTGTCTGCTCTAACTTATTTAGTTCAATGTCTATTGTCTGCTCTAACTTGTCTACGTCTATGACTATTGTCTGCGCTCTAACTTGTTAACGTCAATTACTATTGTCTGCTCTAACTTATTTAGTTCAATGTCTATTGTCTGCTCTAACTTGTGTACGTCAGGGACTATTGTCTGCTCTAACTTATTTAGTTCAATGACTATTGTCTGCTCTAACTTAATTACTTAAATGTCTATTGTCTGCTCTAACTTGTTTACGTCAATTACTATTGTCTGCTCTAACTTACTTAGTTCAATGACTATTGTCTGCTCTACTTGTTTACGTCAATTACTATTGTCTGCTCTAACTTGTTTACGTCAATTATTATTGTCTGCTCTAACTTGTCTACGTCTATGACTATTGTCTGCTCTAACTTGTTTACATCAATTACTATTGTATGCTCTAACTTATTCAGTTCAATGTCTATTGTCTGCTCTAACTTGTTTACGTCAATTACTATTGTCTGCTCTAACTTGTTTACGTCAAATACCATTGTCTGCTCTAACTTATTTAGTTCAATGTCTAATGTCTGCTATAACTTATTTAGTTCAATGTCTATTGTCTGCTCTAACTTAATTACCTCAATTACTATTGTCTGCTCTAACTTATTTAGCTCAATGACTATTGTCTGCTCTAACTTGTTTACGTCAATTACTATTGTCTGCTCTAACTTATTTAGTTCAATGTCTATTGTCTGCTCTAACTTGTGTACGTCAGGAACTATTGTCTGCTCTAACTTATTTAGTTCAATGCCTATTGTCTGCTCTAACTTGTCTACGTCTAAGACTATTGTCTGCGCTCTAACTTGTTTACGTCAATTACTATTGTCTGCTCTAACTTATTTAGTTCAATGTCTATTGTCTGCTCTAACTTGTGTACGTCAGGGAATATTGTCTGCTCTAACTTATTTAGTTCAATGTCAATTGTCTGCTCTAACTTGTTCACGTCAATTTCTATTGTCTGCTCTAACTTATTTAGTTCAATGACTATTGTCTGCTCTAACTTGTTTACGTCAATGTCTATTGTCTGCTCTAACTTGTTTACGTCAATTACTATTGTCTGCTCTAACTTGTTTACGTCAATTACTATTGTCTGCTCTAACTTGTTTACGTCAATTACTATTGTCTGCTCTAACTTGTTTACATCATTTACTATTGTCTGCTCTAACATGTTTACGTCAATTACTATTGTCTGCTCTAACTTATTTAGTTCAATGACTATTGTCTGTTCTACTTGTTTACGTCAGTTACTATTGTCTGCTCTAACTTGTTTACGTCAATTACTATTGTCTGCTCTAACTTGTCTACGTCTATGACTATTGTCTGCGCATTAACTTGTTTACGTCAATTACTATTGTCTGCTCTAATTTATTTAGTTCAATTTCTATTGTCTGCTCTAACTTGTTTACGTCAATTACTATTGTCTGCTCTAACTTGTTTACGTCAAATACCATTGTCTGCTCTAACTTATTTAGTTCAATGTCTAATGTCTGCTCTAACTTGTTTACGTCAATTACTATTGTCTGCTCTAATTTATTTAGTTCAATGACTATTGTTTGCTCTAACTTGTTTAGTTCAATGACTATTGTCTGCTTTAACTTGTTTACGTCAATTACTATTGTCTGCTCTAACTTGTTTACGTCAATTACTATTGTCTGCTCTAACTTGTCTATGTCTATGACTATTGTCTGCTCCAACTTGTTTGCGTCAATTACTATTGTCTGCTCTAACTTATTTAGGTCAATGTCTATTTTCTATTTCAACTTGTCTTCGTGAGTGAGTATTGTCTGCTCTAACTTGTCTACGTCTATGACTATTGTCTACGCTCTAACTTGTTTACGGCAATTACTATTGTCTATTCTATTCTATTGGTTATGGAAGGCCTCGGTATCACAGCAAACGAATTAAAATCCATAATTGCTCAACCGCCCGTGCCAGTAGAATCATCCGAATTACTAACTCATCTCCCAAACAAAGAAAGGTAACTGTAGTCCCCATCGTAGCAGTCTCAGCACACGCCAAAAGACATAAGGCGAAACCGCGCAGAAAGTGAACACAGCCAAATGTTCCCTGTCATACGATATCATCATTCATCGTAAACAAGCGGGATATCGAAGCAGGATCAAAACGGATGAGACACACAGCTCACGGTGTGCACAGAGCACTTAACTCAGTAGCTCCTGCAACAAGCCGGTCTTGGAATATGAGGAAACTGCAAGAATGAACACTTTTCAGACATAGCCTTCAATGGTTCCTGCCGCCTATCCACCATATACCATGGGAGTTCACATCCTCCCGAAAATAATGATTGTCATAGCACTTGATGATGTTAGGCCATCATTGATGACTCCAATTCCAAACATATAGACACACAGTGGTGGTAAGTTATCATTTCCAATCCAACAGAAGCCACATGACCTGTAGTTAGTAAAACCACAGAGAGAATATGATTTGGTGACCTTCACTGATTCACTCTTAGATGTGAATGTGTAGTTTACACAAGAGGAGAAGTTTTCAACTACAGTGATCCCATTTAAGGCAATTCTGGGATAGCAAGGCAAGTCTCCTTTACAGCAGCAGAACTTGATGTTCTCCGCTCCCTTCTTGTAGCTGCCGCCACACGATTCTGATGTCTCATTAACTTGGACATCATTCAAGAACAATGTCAGATTAACATTCCATAGATATGGCTCTGCTGATGAAGTGCTTGGTGCAACAGTTGTATTAATCATACTGGAGGCTCCTGGTCTGTGGTCATTAATATCACAGACGGCACATGATGTTGTTATATTCAGTATTTCTTTCTGGGGTGTAAATATGTGGCACACACATGGAGAGTGGTTTGTGGTCACAGTAATCCCATTAAAGGCAATTCTAGGGTAGCATGGTATAGCTGTTTCAGAACAGCACAATCATGTGATGTTTTCTGTGTTCGCTATAAAGCTGCTGGTGCTACACAATCCTGACCAATTATAGGTGTGGACATTATTCACTTGCAATGACAAAACTGCTTTGTTTACATCATAAACCTCTGGAAGCGAATCATTTATGGGACTAATAGTACAATTTATTCTTCCATCGGGGATATCTTCATTGAGTCCCCCCAAAAAAAGTCTTTGGTTAAAAAGCACAAATGCTTTTGAGTTAAACACAAAATGAGCCCACTTCATAGATTCAAAATGATCCTTGCCAATGCCATCCGTTTGCACAAGTTAGGTCCTTAGCTACCAAGGTCACAAACGTCCGAAACGAATTAACGACTTTATCTACAGCGAAGGTTAACGAACTGTGAACAAACATTTATGTTCAAACCCTTGAAAACATTTTCAAAAATCTGCCAACTCGCTGCAATAACATATACCGTGTTGTTCAATGTAAACATTGCTTAGCCCATAGCTCGAATATAAATAAGTTGCCATTTTAGTGCGTCCCATGACGTCATCATCATTACTATTGTCTGCTCTAACTTATTTAGTTCAATGTCTATTGTCTGCTCTAACTTGTGTACGTCAATGACTATTGTCTGCGCACTAACTTGTTTACGTCAATTACTATTGTCTGCTCTAACTTGTGTACGTCAGGGACTATTGTCTGCTCTAACTTATTTAGTTCAATGTCTATTGTCTGCTCTAACTTGTCTACGTCTATGACTATTGTCTGCGCTCTAACTTGTTTACGTCAATTACTATTGTCTGCTCTAACTTGTTTACGTCAGGGACTATTGTCTGCTCTAACTTATTTAGTTCAATGTCTATTGTCTGCTCTAACTTGTGTGCGACAGGGACTATTGTCTGCTCTAACTTATATAGTTCAATGTCTATTGTCTGCTCTAACTTGTGTACGTCAGGGACTATTGTCTGCTCTAACTTATTTAGTTCAATGTCTATTGTCTGCTCTAACTTGTGTACGACAGGGACTATTGTCTGCTCTAACTTATTTAGTTCAATGTCTATTGTCTGCTCTAACTTGTGTACGTCAGGGACTATTGTCTGCTCTAACTTATTTAGTTCAATGTCTATTGTCTGCTCTAACTTGTGTACGTCAGGGACTATTGTCTGCTCTAACTTACTTAGTTCAATGTCTATTGTATGCTCTAACTTGTGTACGTCAGGGACTATTGTCTGCTCTAACTTATTTAGTTCAATGTCTATTGTCTGCTCTAACTTGTGTACGTCAGGGACTATTGTCTGCTCTAACTTATTTAGTTCAATGTCTATTGTCTGCTCTAACTTGTGTACGTCAAGGACTATTCTCTGCTCAAACTTATTTAGTTCAATGTCTATTGTCTGCTCTAACTTGTCTACGCCTATGACTATTGTCTGCGCTCTAACTTGTTTACGTCAATTACTATTGTCTGCTCTAACTTATTTAGTTCAATGTCTATTGTCTGCTCTAACTTGTTTACGTCAATTACTATTGTCTGCTCTAACTTATTTAGTTCAATGACTATTGTCTGCTCTACTTGTTTACGTCAATTACTATTGTCTGCTCTAACTTGTTTACGTCAGGGACTATTGTCTGCTCTAACTTATTTAGTTCAATGTCTATTGTCTGCTCTAACTTGTTTACGTCAATTACTATTGTCTGCTCTAACTTATTTAGTTCAATGACAATTGTCTGCTCTAACTTAATTACTTAAATGTCTATTGTCTGCTCTAACTTGTTTACGTCAATTACTATTGTCTGCTCTAACTTATTTAGTTCAATGACTATTGTCTGCTCTACTTGTTTACGTCAATTACTATTGTCTACTCTAACTTGTTTACGTCAATTACTATTGTCTGCTCTAACTTGTCTACGTCTATGACTATTGTCTGCTCTAACTTGTTTACATCAATTACTATTGTATGCTCTAACTTATTCAGTTCAATGTCTATTGTCTGCTCTAACTTGTTTACGTCAATTACTATTGTCTGCTCTAACTTGTTTACGTCAAATACCATTGTCTGCTCTAACTTATTTAGTTCAATGTCTAATGTCTGCTCTAACTGATTTAGTTCAATGTCTATTGTCTGCTCTAACTTAATTACCTCAATTACTATTGTCTGCTCTAACTTATTTAGCTCAATGACTATTGTCTGCTCTAACTTGTTTACGTCAATTACTATTGTCTGCTCTAACTTATTTAGTTCAATGTCTATTGTCTGCTCTAACTTGTGTACGTCAGGAACTATTGTCTGCTCTAACTTATTTAGTTCAATGCCTATTGTCTGCTCTAACTTGTCTACGTCTAAGACTATTGTCTGCGCTCTAACTTGTTTACGTCAATTACTATTGTCTGCTCTAACTTATTTAGTTCAATGTCTATTGTCTGCTCTAACTTGTGTACGTCAGGGACTATTGTCTGCTCTAACTTATTTAGTTCAATGTCAATTGTCTGCTCTAACTTGTTCACGTCAATTTCTATTGTCTGCTCTAACTTATTTAGTTCAATGATTATTGTCTGCTCTAACTTGTTTACGTCAATGTCTATTGTCTGCTCTAACTTGTTTACGTCAATTACTATTGTCTGCTCTAACTTGTTTACGTCAATTACTATTGTCTGCTCTAACTTGTTTACGTCAATTACTATTGTCTGCTCTAACTTGTTTACATCATTTACTATTGTCTGCTCTAACATGTTTACGTCAATTACTATTGTCTGCTCTAACTTATTTAGTTCAATGACTATTGTCTGTTCTACTTGTTTACGTCAGTTACTATTGTCTGCTCTAACTTGTTTACGTCAATTACTATTGTCTGCTCTAACTTGTCTACGTCTATGACTATTGTCTGCGCACTAACTTGTTTACGTCAATTACTATTGTCTGCTCTAAATTATTTAGTTCAATTTCTATTGTCTGCTCTAACTTGTTTACGTCAATTACTATTGTCTGCTCTAACTTATTTAGTTCAATGTCTAATGTCTGCTCTAACTTGTTTACGTCAATTACTATTGTCTGCTCTAACTTATTTAGTTCAATGTCTATTGTCTGCTCTAACTTGTCTACGTCTATGACTATTGTCTGCGCTCTAACTTGTGTACGTCAGGGACTATTGTCTGCTCTAACTTATTTAGTTCAATGTCTATTGTCTGCTCTAACTTGTGTACGTCAGGGACTATTGTCTGCTCTAACTTATTTAGTTCAATGTCTATTGTCTGCTCTAACTTGTTTACGTCAATTACTATTGTCTGCTCTAATTATTTAGTTCAATGACTATTGTCTGCTCTAACTTAATTACTTAAATGTCTATTGTCTGCTCTAACTTGTTTACTTCAATTACTATTGTCTGCTCTAACTTATTTAGTTCAATGACTATTGTCTGCTCTAACTTGTTTACGTCAATGTCTATTGTCTGCTCTAACTTGTTTACGTCAATTACTATTGTCTGCTCTAACTTGTTTACGTCAATTACTATTGTCTGCTCTAACTTGTTTACGTCAATTACTATTGTCTGCTCTAATTTGTTTACATCATTTACTAAATTCTGCTCTAACTTGTTTACGTCAATGTCTATTGTCTGCTCTAACTTGTCTACACCTATGACTGTTATCTGCTCTAACTTGTCTACACCTATGACTATTGTCTGCTCTAACTTGTCTACGTCAATGACTATTTTCTTCTCTAACTTGTCTACGTTAATGACTATTGTCTTCTCTAACTTGTCTACGTAAATGTAAATTGTCTGTTCTAACATGTCTACACCAATGACTATTGTGTGCTCTAACTTGTCTTCACGTATGACCATTGTCTGTTCTAACATGTCTACACCCATGACTATTGTCTTCTCTAACATGTCTACACCCATGACTATTTTCTTCCCTAACTTGTCTACGTTAATGTCTATTGTCTTCTCTATTGTCTACGTTGTCTAACATGTCTACACCCATGACTACTTCTCTAACTTGTCTACACCTATGACTATTATCTGCTCTAACTTGTCTACACCTATGACTATTGTCTTCTCTAACTTGTCTACACCTATGACTATTATCTGCTCTAACTTGTCTACACCTATGACTATTATCTGCTCTAACATGTCTACACCCATGACTATTGTCTTCTCTAACATGTCTACACCCATGACTATTATCTGCTATAATTTGTCTACACCTATGACTATTGTCTTCTCTAACTTGTCTACGTTAATGTCTATTGTCTTCTCTAACTTTCTCTACACCTGTGACTATTATCTGTTCTAACATGTCTACACCCATGAATATTGTCTGTTTAAACTTGTCTACACCAATGACTATTGTCTTTTCTAACTTGTCTTCTTCAGTATCTTTTGTCGTCTCAAACTTGTCTACATCAATGTCTAAGTTCTTCTCTAACCTGTCTACGTCAATGACTATTGCCTGCTCTATCTTGTCTGCGTCAATGACTATTGCCTGCTCTAACTTGTCTGCATCAATGACTATTGTCTGCTCTAACTTGTCTACGTCAATGACTTTTGCCTGCTCTAACTTGTCTACATCAGTGACTATTGTCTTTTATAACTCGTCTACGTCATTGACTATTGCCTGCCCTAACTTGTTTACGTCAATGATAATTGTCTACTCTAACTTGTTTACGTCAATGATAATTGTCTTCTCTAACTTTTCTCATTCAGTATCTATTGTCGTCTTTAACTTGTCTACATCAATGTCTAAGTTCTTCTCTAACCTGTCTACGTCAATGACTATTGCCTGCTCTAACTTGTCTGCGTCAATGACTATAGTCTGCTCTAACTTGTCTACGCCTATGACTATTGTCTGCTCTAACTTGTTTACGTCAATTACTATTGTCTGCTCTAACTTATTTATTTCAATGTCTATTGTCTGCTCTAACTTGTTTACGTTAGGGACTATTGTCTGCTCTAACTTATTTAGTTCAATGTCTATTGTCTGCTCTAACTTGTTTACGTCAATTACTTGGTTACGATTTTATTTTGGATTTCACAGGATAGTTTTATTTTTTGTTGTTGTTTTCTTTAACACATTTCGATTGTTTTTGTTTTGGTTGTTTCGTTATCAGTTTTGTGTGTGTGTTTTTATTGTTTGTTCCTGATGAAGGCCTATTGAGCCGAAACGTTGTTTAGTCTGTGTCGTCCACTTGTCACGTAAAGCTTCTTACATACCATTTTTTTATTTTTTTATTTTTCCTTACGTCAATTACTATTGTCTGCTCTAACTTATTTAGTTCAATGACTATTGTCTGCTCTAACTTGTTTACGTCAATTACTATTGTCTGCTCTAACTTGTTTACGTCAATTACTATTGTCTGCTCTAACTTGTTTAGTTCAATTACTATTGTCTGCTATAACTTGTTAACATCAATTACTATTGTCTGCTCTAACTTGTTTACGTCAATTACTATTGTCTGCTCTAATTTATTTAGTTCAATGACTATTGTTTGCTCTAACTTGTTTAGTTCAATGACTATTGTCTGCTTTAACTTGTTTACGTCAATTACTATTGTCTGCTCTAACTTGTTTACGTCAATTACTATTGTCTGCTCTAACTTGTCTATGTCTATGACTATTGTCTGCTCCAACTTGTTTATATCAATTACTATTGTCTGCTCTAACTAATTTAGTTCAGTGTCTATTGTCTGCTCTAACTTGTTTACGTCAATTACTATTGTCTACTCTAACTTGTTTACGTCAATTACTATTGTCTGCTCTAACTTGTTTACGTCAATTACTATTGTCTGCTTTAACTTATTTAGTTCAATGTTTATTGTCTGCTCCAACTTGTGTACGTCAGGGACTATTGTCTGCTCTAACTTATTTAGTTCGATGTCTATTGTCTGCTCTAATTTGTCTACGTCTATGACTATTGTCTGCGCTCTAACTTGTTTACGTCAATTACTATTGTCTGCTCTAACTTGTTTACGTCAATTACTATTGTCTGCTCTGACTTATTTAGTTCAATGTCTATTCTCTGCTCTAACTTGTGTACGTCAGGGACTATTGTCTGCTCTAACTTGTTTACGTCAATGTCTATTGTCTGCTCTAACTTGTTTACGTCAATTACTATTGTCTGCTCTAACTTGTTTACGTCAATTACTATTGTCTGCTCTAACGTGTTTACGTCAATTACTATTGTCTGCTCTAACTTGTTTACGTCAATTACTGTTGTCTGCTCTAACGTGTTTACGTGAATTACTATTGTCTACATATAATATATTGTCTGCTCTAACTTGTCTACGTCAGTGAATATTGTCTTCATATAATATATTGTCTGCTCTAACTTATTTACGTCAATTACTATTGTCTGCTCTAACTTAATTACGTCAATTACTATTGTCTGCTCTAACTTATTTAGTTCAATGACTATTGTCTGCTCTAATTTGTCTACGTCTATGACTATTGTCTGCGCTCTAACTTGTTTACGTCAATTACTATTGTCTGCTCTAACTTGTTTACGTCAATTACTATTGTCTGCTCTGACTTATTTAGTTTAATGTCTATTCTCTGCTCTACATTGTGTACGTCAGGGAATATTGTCTGCTCTAACTTATTTAGTTCAATGTCTATTGTCTGCTCTAACTTATTTACATCAATTACTATTGTTTGCTCTAACTTATTTAGTTCAATGACTATTGTCTGCTCTAACTTGTTTACGTCAATGTCTATTGTCTGCTCTAACTTGTTTACGTCAATTACTATTGTCTGCTCTAACTTGTTTACGTCAATTACTATTGTCTGCTCCGACGTGTTTTCGTCAATTACTATTGTCTGCTCTAACTTGTTTACGTCAATTACTATTGTCTGCTCTAACGTGTTTACGTGAATTACTATTGTCTACATATAATATATTGTCTGCTCTAACTTGTCTACGTCAGTGAATATTGTCTTCATATAATATATTGTCTGCTCTAACTTATTTACGTCAATTACTATTGTCTGCTCTAACTTAATTACGTCAATTACTATTGTCTGCTCTAACTTATTTACGTCAATTACTATTGTCTGCTCTAACTTATTTAGTTCAATGACTATTGTCTGCTCTAACTTGTTTACGTCAATTACTATTGTCTGCTCTAACGCGTTTACATCAATTACTATTGTCTGCTCTAACGTGTTTACGTCAATTACTATTGTCTACATATAATATATTGTCTGCTCTAACTTGTCTACGTCAATTACTATTGTCTACATATAATATATTGTCCGCTCTAACTTGTGTACGTCAGTGACTATTGTCTGCTCTAACTTGTGTACGTCAGTGACTATTGTCTGCTCTAAGTTGTGTACGTCAATGATTATTGTCTGCTATAACTTGTCTACGTCAATGATTATTGTCTGCTCTAACTTGTATACGTCAGTGACTATTGTCTGCTCTAAGTTGTGTACGTCAATGATTATTGTCTGCTCTAACTTGTCTACGTCAGTGACTATTGTCTACATATAATATATTGTCTGCTCTAACTTGTGTACGTCAGTGACTATTGCCTACATATAATTTATTGTCTGCTCTAACTTGTCTACGTCAGTGAATATTGTCTACATATAATATATTGTCTGCTCTAACTTGTGTACGTCAGTGACTATTGTCTGCTCTAACTTGTGTACGTCAGTGACTATTGTCTGCTCTAACTTGTGTACGTCAGTGACTATTGTCTGCTCTAAGTTGTGTACGTCAGTGACTATTGTCTACTCTAACTTGTTTAGTTCAATGACTATTGTCTGCTATAACTTGTTTACATCTTTTACTATTGTCTGCTCTAACTTGTTTACGTCAATTACTATTGTCTGCTCTAATTTATTTAGTTCAATGACTATTGTTTGCTCTAACTTGTTTAGTTCAATGACTATTGTCTGCTTTAACTTGTTTACGTCAATTACTATTGTCCGCTCTAACTTGTTTACGTCAATTACTATTGTCTGCTCTAACTTGTCTATGTCTATGACTATTGTCTGCTCCAACTTGTTTACGTCAATTACTATTGTCTGCTCTAACTTTTTTAGGTCAATGTCTATTTTGTATTTCAACTTGTCTTCGTGAGTGAGTATTGTCTGCTCTAACTTGTCTACGTCTATGACTATTGTCTACGCTCTGACTTGTTTACGTCAATTACTAATGTCTATTCTATTCTATTGGTTATGGAAGGCCTCGGTATCACAGCAAACGAATTAAAATCCATAATTGCTCAACCGCCCGTGCCAGTAGAATCATCTGAATTACTAACTCATCTCCCAAACAAAGAAAGGTAACTGTAGTCCCCATCGTAGCAGTCTCAGCACACGCCAAAAGACATAAGGCGAAACCGCGCAGAAAGTGAACACAGCCAACTGTTCCCTGTCATACGATATCATCATTCATCGTAAACAAGCGGGATATCGAAGCAGGATCAAAACGGATGAGACACACAGCTCACGGTGTGCACAGAGCACTTAACTCAGTAGCTCCTGCAACAAGCCGGTCTTGGAATATGAGGAAACTGCAAGAAGGAACACTTTTCAGACATAGCCTTCAATGGTTCCTGCCGCCTATCCACCATATACCATGGGAGTTCACATCCTCCCGAAAATAATGATTGTCATAGCACTTGATGATGTTAGGCCATCATTGATGACTCCAATTCCAAACATATAGATACACAGTGGTGGTAAGTTATCATTTCCAATCCAACAGAAGCCACATGACCTGTAGTTAGTAAAACCACAGAGAGAATATGATTTGGTGACCTTCACTGATTCACTCTTAGATGTGAATGTGTAGTTTACACAAGAGGAGAAGTTTTCAACTACAGTGATCCCATTTAAGGCAATTCTGGGATAGCAAGGCAAGTCTCCTTTACAGCAGCAGAACTTGATGTTCTCCGCTCCCTTCTTGTAGCTGCCGCCACACGATTCTGATGTCTCATTAACTTGGACATCATTCAAGAACAATGTCAGATTAACATTCCATAGATATGGCTCTGCTGATGAAGTGCTTGGTGCAACAGTTGTATTAATCATACTGGAGGCTCCTGGTCTGTGGTCATTAATATCACAGACGGCACATGATGTTGTTATATTCAGTATTTCTTTCTGGGGTGTAAATATGTGGCACACACATGAAGAGTGGTTTGTGGTCACAGTAATCCCATTAAAGGCAATTCTAGGGTAGCATGGTATAGCTGTTTCAGAACAGCACAATCCTGTGATGTTTTCTGTGTTCGCTATAAAGCTGCTGGTGCTACACAATCCTGACCAATTATAGGTGTGAACATTATTCACTTGCAATGACATAACTGCTTTGTTTACATCATAAACCTCTGGAAGCGAATCATTTATGGGACTAATAGTACAATTTATTCTTCCATCGGAGATATCTTCATTGAGTCCCCCCAAAAAAAGTCTTTGGTTAAAAAGCACAAATGCTTTTGAGTTAAACACAAAATGAGCCCACTTCATAGATTCAAAATGATCCTTGCCAATGCCATCCGTTTGCACAAGTTAGGTCCTTAGCTACCAAGGTCACAAACGTCCGAAACGAATTAACGACTTTATCTACAGTGAAGGTTAACGAACTGTGAACAAACATTTATGTTCAAACCCTTGAAAACATTTTCAAAAATCTGCCAACTCGCTGCAACAACATATATCGTGTTGTTCAATGTAAACATTGCTTAGCCCATAGCTCGAATATAAATAAGCTGCCATTTTAGTGCGTCCCATGACGTCATCATCATTACTATTGTCTGCTCTAACTTACTTAGTTCAATGTCTATTGTCTGCTCTAACTTGTGTACGTCTATGACTATTGTCTGCGCACTAACTTGTTTACGTCAATTACTATTGTCTGCTCTAACTTGTGTACGTCAGGGACTATTGTCTGCTCTAACTTATTTAGTTCAATGTCTATTGTCTGCTCTAACTTGTCTACGTCTATGACTATTGTCTGCGCTCTAAATTGTTTACGTCAATTACTATTGTCTGCTCTAACTTGTGTACGTCAGGGACTATTGTCTGCTCTAACTTATTTAGTTCAATGTCTATTGTCTGCTCTAACTTGTGTACGACAGGGACTATTGTCTGCTCTAACTTATTTAGTTCAATGTCTATTGTCTGCTCTAACTTGTGTACGTCAGGGACTATTGTCTGCTCTAACTTATGTAGTTCAATGTCTATTGTCTATTGTCTGCTCTAACTTGTGTACGTCAGGGACTATTGTCTGCTCTAACTTACTTAGTTCAATGTCTATTGTATGCTCTAACTTGTGTACGTCAGGGACTATTGTCTGCTCTAACTTATTTAGTTCAATGTCTATTGTCTGCTCTAACTTGTGTACGTCAGGGACTATTGTCTGCTCTAACTTATTTAGTTCAATGTCTATTGTCTGCTCTAACTTGTGTACGTCAGGGACTATTGTCTGCTCTAACTTATTTAGTTCAATGTCTATTGTCTGCTTTAACTTGTCTACGTCTATGACTATTGTCTGCGCTCTATCTTGTTTACGTCAATTACTATTGTCTGCTCTGACTTATTTAGTTCAATGTCTATTGTCTGCTCTAACTTGTGTACGTCAGGGACTATTCTCTGCTCAAACTTATTTAGTTCAATGTCTATTGTCTGCTCTAACTTGTCTACGCCTATGACTATTGTCTGCGCTCTAACTTGTTTACGTCAATTACTATTGTCTGCTCTAACTTATTTAGTTCAATGTCTATTGTCTGCTCTAACTTGTTTACGTCAATTACTATTGTCTGCTCTAACTTATTTAGTTCAATGACTATTGTCTGCTCTACTTGTTTACGTCAATTACTATTGTCTGCTCTAACTTGTTTACGTCAATTACTATTGTCTGCTCTAACTTGTCTACGTCTATGACTATTGTCTGCTCTAACTTGTTTACATCAATTACTATTGTCTGCTATAACTTATTTAGTTCAATGTCTATTGTCTGCTCTAATTTGTTTACGTCAATTACTATTGTCTGCTCTAACTTGTTTACGTCAAATACCATTGTCTGCTCAAACTTATTTAGTTCAATGTCTAATGTCTGCTCTTACCTGTTTACGTCAATTACTATTGTCTGCTCTAACTTATTTAGTTCAATGTCTATTGTCTGCTGTAACTTGTTTACGTCAATTACTATTGTCAGCTCTAACTTATTTAGTTCAATGTATATTGTCTGCTCTAACTTGTTTACGTCAATTACTATTGCCTGCTCTAACTTATTTAGTTCAATGACTATTGTCTGCTCTAACTTGTTTACGTCAATTACTATTGTCTGCTCTAACTTACTTAGTTCAATGTCTATTGTCTGCTCTAACTTGTGTACGTCAGGGACTATTGTCTGCTCTAACTTATTTAGTTCAATGTCTATTGTCTGCTCTAACTTGTCTACGTCTATGACTATTGTCTGCGCTCTAACTTGTTTACGTCAATTACTATTGTCTGCTCTAACTTGTTTACGTCAATTACTATTGTCTGCTCTGACTTATTTAGTTTAATGTATATTCTCTGCTCTACATTGTGTACGTCAGGGAATATTGTCTGCTCTAACTTATTTAGTTCAATGTCTATTGTCTGCTCTAACTTATTTACGTCAATTACTATTGTTTGCTCTATTTAGTTCAATGACTATTGTCTGCTCTAACTTGTTTACGTCAATGTCTATTGTCTGCTCTAACTTGTTTACGTCAATTACTATTGTCTGCTCTAACTTGTTTACGTCAATTACTATTGTCTGCTCCAACGTGTTTTCGTCAATTACTATTGTCTGCTCTAACTTGTTTACGTCAATTACTAATGTCTGCTCTAACGTGTTTACGTGAATTACTATTGTCTACATATAATATATTGTCTGCTCTAACTTGTCTACGTCAGTGAATATTGTCTTCATATAATATATTGTCTGCTCTAACTTATTTACGTCAATTACTATTGTCTGCTCTAACTTAATTACGTCAATTACTATTGTCTGCTCTAACTTATTTACGTCAATTACTATTGTCTGCTCTAACTTATTTAGTTCAATGACTATTGTCTGCTCTAACTTGTTTACGTCAATTACTATTGTCTGCTCTAACGTGTTTACATCAATTACTATTGTCTGCTCTAACGTGTTTACGTCAATTACTATTGTCTACATATAATATATTGTCTGCTCTAACTTGTCTACGTCAATTACTATTGTCTACATATAATATATTGTCCGCTCTATCTTGTGTACGTCAGTGACTATTGTCTGCTCTAACTTGTGTACGTCAGTGACTATTGTCTGCTCTAAGTTGTGTACGTCAATGATTATTGTCTGCTATAACTTGTCTACGTCAATGATTATTGTCTGCTCTAACTTGTGTACGTCAGTGACTATTGTCTGCTCTAAGTTGTGTACGTCAATGATTATTGTCTGCTCTAACTTGTCTACGTCAGTGACTATTGTCTACATATAATATATTGTCTGCTCTAACTTGTGTACGTCAGTGACTATTGCCTACATATAATTTTTTGTCTGCTCTAACTTGTCTACGTCAGTGAATATTGTCTACATATAATATATTGTCCGCTCTAACTTGTGTACGTCAGTGACTATTGTCTGCTCTAACTTGTGTACGTCAGTGACTATTGTCTGCTCTAACTTGTGTACGTCAGTGACTATTGTCTGCTCTAAGTTGTGTACGTCAGTGACTATTGTCTGCTCTAACTTGTTTAGTTCAATGACTATTGTCTGCTATAACTTGTTTACATCAATTACTATTGTCTGCTCTAACTTGTTTACGTCAATTACTATTGTCTGCTCTAACTTACTTAGTTCAATGTCTATTGTCTGCTCTAACTTGTCTACGTCTATGACTATTGTCTCCGCTCTAACTTGTTAACGTCAATTACTATTGTCTGCTCTAACTGATTTAGTTCAATGTCTATTGTCTGCTCTAACTTGTGTACGTCAGGGACTATTGTCTGCTCTAACTTATTTAGTTCAATGTCTATTGTCTGCTCTAACTTGTCTACGTCTATGACTATTGTCGGCGCTCTAACTTGTTAACGTCAATTACTATTGTCTGCTCTAACTTATTTAGTTCAATGTCTATTGTCTGCTCTAACTTGTGTACGTCAGGGACTATTGTCTGCTCTAACGTATTTAGTTCAATGTCTATTGTCTGCTCTAACTTGTTTACGTCAATTACTATTGTCTGCTCTAACTTATTTAGTTCAATGACTATTGTCTGCTCTACTTGTTTACGTCAATTACTATTGTCTGCTCTAACTTGTTTACGTCAATTACTATTGTCTGCTCTAACTTGTCTACGTCTATGACTATTGTCTGCTCTAACTTGTTTACATCAATTACTATTGTATGCTCTAACTTATTCAGTTCAATGTCTATTGTCTGCTCTAACTTGTTTACGTCAATTACTATTGTCTGCTCTAACTTGTTTACGTCAATTACTATTGTCTGCTCTAACTTGTTTACGTCAATTACTATTGTCTGCTCTAACTTGTCTACGTCTATGACTATTGTCTGCTCTAACTTGTTTACATCAATTACTATTGTATGCTCTAACTTATTCAGTTCAATGTCTATTGTCTGCTCTAACTTGTTTACGTCAATTACTATTGTCTGCTCTAACTTGTTTACGTCAATTACTATTGTCTGCTCTAACTTGTTTACGTCAATTACTATTGTCTGCTCTAACTTGTTTACGTCAATTACTATTGTCTGCTCTAACTTGTCTACGTCTATGACTATTGTCTGCTCTAACTTGTTTACATCAATTACTATTGTATGCTCTAACTTATTCAGTTCAATGTCTATTGTCTGCTCTAACTTGTTTACGTCAATTACTATTGTCTGCTCTAACTTATTTAGTTCAATGTCTATTGTCTGCTCTAACTTATTTAGTTCAATGTCTAATGTCTGCTCTAACTTATTTAGTTCAATGTCTATTGTCTGCTCTAACTTGAGTTATTGAGTTATTGAGTTATTTGCGGGTCATCATCATTGCACTCCGAACATGTCCATAGGTGCTCAGATCCCCTCCTCAGCAATTCCCTCAGTGTCCAGCGACTGACGACTCCAGTTCTATGTTGGTTGATAAGTCTTCTTACACGGCCACCAAGTTTCTCATTTCTGGCCGTGTCCATCTTAACTCCCATTTCTATCATCCGAAGAAGTGACGTTGATCTGTGTTTGTCGAAGTCCTGTGCTCTTCCCACATCTCGGAGTGCATTGATGACGTCCGCCCGATCCATCGGTTTCCCGTCCTCAACGACAGCGCAGCTAGCCAACCTGTCCGCTCTCTCATTTCCCCGTACTCCCGCATGTCCAGGGACATAGACAAAGGTGACCTTACGTATTTTGGATTTCTGCAACGACTCTACCCATTGCATGCGTACAAAGCCCGCCTCCACTTTTTTATCATGCTCATCGAATCACTCAGTATACATGCGTGGATGTAGTCTTGTGACTCTAACCATTTGAATGCCTTGGTCACTGCCATCACCTCCATTGTCATGCTACTCGTGGTCATGGCGTATGCACCACTGTCTTCCTTGGCTATTCTGCCTGCCGAACGTGCTGTAAATGCCCATGCACTTTTTTCGTGTCGTCTTACAGATCCGTCTGTATAGATGACTGCATCTTTCTCATCGGTGTTATCGCAGATAAGACCGTTGACCTCAGCATTAACCACGACTGGGTTCTGTTCCCTACTTTTCCTGTCGAGTGTGACAATACATGAGAAAGTCCCCTTGAATGACGTAGGCACCGGTATCCACTCCTCACCAACGCTGAGATTGGTAAGCCCACAGACCTGTTTGATGACATCTTCTGCTCGGCCCACCCATGATTTGCCTCTTTTTAGCCTGGTACCTTTCTCTGTGTTGAGCACGTGGTGCAATGTATGCTCTGTATCTGTACTAATCTTCAGGTATGCTCGTGCTCTCCAGATCTTGATTCTGTCATCCATGGTTGGAAAGTCAAGAAGATACCTCATTGCCACACAGGGAGTGTCCCTCGTACATCCCAGGATAATGCGCATGGCTTCATTTTGTATTTTCTCCAGCCTATCAATTTGAGTCGTACTGACAGTAAGAATTGCCAGGGCATACTCGATTGGTGCGAGGACTAATCCCTGGAACAGAAGAGTAAGTAGCCTCTGCTCGATGTTGGCAGCTGCCATGACCTTCAAGGCGGCTAATCCTTTGCGGGATTTTGTTATCACATGGTCAACGTGGTCCCGAAAAAACAGGCTGCGATCAAACTTAACTCCGAGGTATGTCATCAACTTGTCCCTGGTCACCTCATCAGCTCCCATTCGTACTACCGGTGTGGTCGTATTAACGATATGATTGTTAAGGGAGAACCATGAAACTGATGCTTTATTAGGATTAACCAAGGCACCTGAAACCCCACACCAGGAAGAAATGCGATCGAGTTCGTCTTGCATTGTGGAGGCGATTCCCCGTCTGTCTCTTCCCTGTCGATATACCAGAATATCATCAGCAAAAGTCATAGTTCTTCCCCTCCCATCCAGCTGTTGGGCCGTGATCGTTATTGTGTACACATTAAATAGAACTGGTGACAATGGTGAGCCTTGTGGCAGCCCAGGACAAATGGATGTTGCCTCGGAAGACCAACTTCCACATCTGAGTATCACCTTCCTTTGAAACAGTGCCGCGGCGATCCATCTTATGAGAAAGGGGTTCACCGCCAGTTTGAGGAGCATATGCATGAGATATTCAAATGGTACCCTGTTGTATGCATCCTCCAGATCTATAGCAGCAGCACATGTCTCCTCTCGTCTGTGGAAGCCTTCGAAGACGTCATAGGCAAATACTGCCGCATTGAGCCATGTCTCTTTGTTATATCTATAACCTCCGAGTGTGGATGGGAATACGCGTTTCTGTTCAAGGCGACACGTGAGGACACGGGCAACTATTTTCTCCAGCAGCTTGCCCGCAGTGTTCTGCATTGTGATGATTCTGTAGGCACTGATCTGAGAATGGTCCTTGTTTGGCTTCGGTAGCGGTAGTAAGTAGCTGTGTAGCCACTCCTCCTTAATCTGGCCACTCCGAATACTGGCATTAAACTCATTGGCCAGTGTTGTCAAGTCGTCATCAGCTAAATCGCCTATGTCATCATACCGAACACCATCTGGACCAGGAGCAGTGTTGTGTGACCTTTTAAGTGTCGCGCGAATGGTATCGGTTGTGATTGTGAGATCTTCTTCCAGCCCTACATCCTCACACAAATTTGACAAAGATCCCCGTATCCTCATTCTTACAGCATCATTTCTTTGGTCCGTCTGCTCAATGTAGCGGGCAAGCAGGGCCTTCCCTTTGCTCTCATCAGATTTGTGCCATATCTGGTCTGTGCTCTGAAAGTCTGGTATACCTCTGTGTCGTGGTGTGCCATTCATGCACTGATGAAGGCGCCAGAAT
The DNA here is from genome assembly GCA_032433765.1 of Megaustenia siamemsis. Lineage (NCBI taxonomy): Eukaryota > Metazoa > Mollusca > Gastropoda > Stylommatophora > Ariophantidae > Megaustenia > Megaustenia siamemsis. Next base: position 83,144,927 of record JAVIAB010000024.1, on the reverse strand, counting down.
GTGGCTAGCGATTTTTCTGAGCACACTTTTTTACAGAAGTCATCCCATTTGGCATCCTTAGCCTGCTTAGCGCATAGTTTAAAGTGCATCATTTTTTGGTCGACCTCTACTTTCAGACGCTTCAAGAGCTCAGGTTGTGTTCTACCATACCTTCTGGCTTTCTGCCATGTCTTGACCGTTTGTCTCTTGCTCCGCCAAGCTTCCTCGACATCTACGTTCCACCAAGGTGGCTGCGTCCATCGCTCCTGCCTCCTACGAGGGGCGCTCTGTTTCCTATGTCTGATTTTGCTAATGACGTCCTGGTCTGTTTTCTCGTAGTTGAATGTGTGGAGCTTTCTTCTCTGGCTTCTATTTCTGCTTTTCTCAATTAGGAGGACACATGGATAGTGATCACTTCCGTGGAACACCAGTACACTCCACCTGCAAACCGGTGCGAAGGTGGAAGACACCAGTGCCAGGTCTATGACACTATCAGAGTCCCCTGTTCGAGTGGCCATTCTTGTTGCCCTTCCATCATTCAAGCACACTAAATCGGCCGATACCAGTGCGTTCTCTAGGTCTTCTCCCTGCTTGTTGGTTATTACGTTGCCCCACTGGTCTCCTCTAGCATTAAAGTCTCCGCAGAAAATGACATTCTCTTCATCGAACTCGAAGAGATTCTGCCATTGTTGTGTGTTCACCTGCCCATTACAGGCATACACATTAGTAATCACGAAATGAAGTGGGGTCTGCACCCTAACCGCATGTACCTGCAATTCTGCATTGTTCCACGCAGACATATCAACCTCAGCTGCCACCATATTGTTGCGCACAAGGATGGCCTGCCCAAGGTGTCGTCTATTGTAAAAGCAATGAAAGCCAGGAGTACTTACTGTCCTGTCACCAAGAAGAGTTTCTTGCAAAACCATTATATCGGCGCCGCACAGTAGCTTATCAAGAATGGGCCGTCGTTGATTAATGGACCCACAATTCCAATAAGTAACGCGCACATACTTTAGGCCTAGCCTCTCACACTTTGATAGTTTAGTGCCACCCCTCTTGCCCCGTCGTGTTTTCCTTCTTCGATGATGTTGTTTGGGCTGCATCTGAAAACTTACACTTACCGTCGTCTTTGATGAACGTCGCTGAACGTTGTTGCTTTGGATGGCCTAGACTCACGTGCACTTGCTCAGTCGCACGGCCCAGAACCCGTTCCACGATATAAACTGGCCAGCTCCAGTAACTTGCTCAGCAGCACGGCCTAGAACCCGTTCCACGTTATAAACTGGCCAGCTCCAGTAACTTGCTCAGTCGCACGTCCCAGAACCCGTTCCACGTTATAAACTGGCCAGCTCCAGTAACTTGCTCAGTCGCACGGCCTAGAACCCGTTCCACGCTATAAACTGGCCAGCTCCAGTAACTAGCTCAGCAGCACGAGGAAACACTGTGAGCTTTCTACAAATTAAATGACTTACGCGTCCTTGACAACAGACCGGCGTAAACAAACCGCCATTTTTGACGCGTTCAATAGTGTAACAACAATGATGAGTGATGAAATAAGGAAATTATAACAAAATGCAATGAATCAAAAGAAGCAAAGTGATTAACATCAAATAGAAAGCGCGCACACTAACATGAACCCTCAAAAAATAAATAAAAACAAACAAATAAACAGGAAATTTCACTGGAAAACAGCACTTATCTGTGAATCTTATGAATAGGCCAGCCAACAGGGCGCCATCTTGGTGCGTCTCCAACTTAATGCTGCTCTAACTTAATTACCTCAATTACTATTGTCTGCTCTAACTTATTTAGTTCAATGTCTATTGTCTGCTCTAACTTAATTACCTCAATTACTATTGTCTGCTCTAACTTATTTAGTTCAATGTCTATTGTCTGCTCTAACTTAATTACCTCAATTACTATTGTCTGCTCTAACTTGTTTGGCTCAATGACTATTGTCTGCTCTAACTTGTTTACGTCAATTACTATTGTCTGCTCTAACTTATTTAGTTCAATGTCTATTGTCTGCTCTAACTTGTGTACGTCAGGAACTATTGTCTGCTCTAACTTATTTACTACTAATGCCTATTGTCTGCTCTAACTTGTCTACGTCTAAGACTATTGTCTGCGCTCTAACTTGTTTACGTCAATTACTATTGTCTGCTCTAACTTATTTAGTTCAATGTCTATTGTCTGCTCTAACTTGTGTACGTCAGGGACTATTGTCTGCTCTAACTTATTTAGTTCAATGTCAATTGTCTGCTCTAACTTGTTCACGTCAATTTCTATTGTCTGTTCTAACTTATTTAGTTCAATGACTATTGTCTGCTCTAACTTGTTTACGTCAATGTCTATTGTCTGCTCTAAATTGTTTACGTCAATTACTATTGTCTGCTCTAACTTGTTTACGTCAATTACTAAATTCTGCTCTAACTTGTTTACGTCAATTACTATTGTCTGCTCTAACTTATTTAGTTCAAAGTCTATTGTCTGCTCTAACTTGTCTACGTAAATGTAAATTGTCTGCTGTAACTTGTCTACACCTATGACTATTATCTGCTCTAACTTGTCTACACCTATGACTATTGTCTGCTCTAACTTGTCTACGTCAATGATTATTGTCTTCTCTAACTTGTCTACGTTAATGACTATTGTCTTCTCTAACTTGTCTACGTAAATGTAAATTGTCTGTTCTAACATGTCTACACCAATTACTATTGTCTACTCTAACTTGTCTACACCTATGACTATTATCTGCTCTAACTTGTCTACACCTATGACTATTATCTTCTCTAACTTGTTTATGTCAATTACTATTGCCTGCTCTAACTTATTTAGTTCAATGTCTATTGTCTGCTCTAACTTGTGTACGACAGGGACTATTGTCTGCTCTAACTTATTTAGTTCAATGTCTATTGTCTGCTCTAACTTGTGTACGTCAGGGACTATTGTCTGCTCTAACTTATGTAGTTCAATGTCTATTGTCTATTGTCTGCTCTAACTTGTGTACGTCAGGGACTATTGTCTGCTCTAACTTACTTAGTTCAATGTCTATTGTATGCTCTAACTTGTGTACGTCAGGGACTATTGTCTGCTCTAACTTATTTAGTTCAATGTCTATTGTCTGCTCTAACTTGTGTACGTCAGGGACTATTGTCTGCTCTAACTTATTTAGTTCAATGTCTATTGTCTGCTCTAACTTGTGTACGTCAGGGACTATTGTCTGCTCTAACTTATTTAGTTCAATGTCTATTGTCTGCTTTAACTTGTCTACGTCTATGACTATTGTCTGCGCTCTATCTTGTTTACGTCAATTACTATTGTCTGCTCTGACTTATTTAGTTCAATGTCTATTGTCTGCTCTAACTTGTGTACGTCAGGGACTATTCTCTGCTCAAACTTATTTAGTTCAATGTCTATTGTCTGCTCTAACTTGTCTACGCCTATGACTATTGTCTGCGCTCTAACTTGTTTACGTCAATTACTATTGTCTGCTCTAACTTATTTAGTTCAATGTCTATTGTCTGCTCTAACTTGTTTACGTCAATTACTATTGTCTGCTCTAACTTATTTAGTTCAATGACTATTGTCTGCTCTACTTGTTTACGTCAATTACTATTGTCTGCTCTAACTTGTTTACGTCAATTACTATTGTCTGCTCTAACTTGTCTACGTCTATGACTATTGTCTGCTCTAACTTGTTTACATCAATTACTATTGTCTGCTATAACTTATTTAGTTCAATGTCTATTGTCTGCTCTAATTTGTTTACGTCAATTACTATTGTCTGCTCTAACTTGTTTACGTCAAATACCATTGTCTGCTCAAACTTATTTAGTTCAATGTCTAATGTCTGCTCTTACCTGTTTACGTCAATTACTATTGTCTGCTCTAACTTATTTAGTTCAATGTCTATTGTCTGCTGTAACTTGTTTACGTCAATTACTATTGTCAGCTCTAACTTATTTAGTTCAATGTATATTGTCTGCTCTAACTTGTTTACGTCAATTACTATTGCCTGCTCTAACTTATTTAGTTCAATGACTATTGTCTGCTCTAACTTGTTTACGTCAATTACTATTGTCTGCTCTAACTTACTTAGTTCAATGTCTATTGTCTGCTCTAACTTGTGTACGTCAGGGACTATTGTCTGCTCTAACTTATTTAGTTCAATGTCTATTGTCTGCTCTAACTTGTCTACGTCTATGACTATTGTCTGCGCTCTAACTTGTTTACGTCAATTACTATTGTCTGCTCTAACTTGTTTACGTCAATTACTATTGTCTGCTCTGACTTATTTAGTTTAATGTATATTCTCTGCTCTACATTGTGTACGTCAGGGAATATTGTCTGCTCTAACTTATTTAGTTCAATGTCTATTGTCTGCTCTAACTTATTTACGTCAATTACTATTGTTTGCTCTATTTAGTTCAATGACTATTGTCTGCTCTAACTTGTTTACGTCAATGTCTATTGTCTGCTCTAACTTGTTTACGTCAATTACTATTGTCTGCTCTAACTTGTTTACGTCAATTACTATTGTCTGCTCCAACGTGTTTTCGTCAATTACTATTGTCTGCTCTAACTTGTTTACGTCAATTACTAATGTCTGCTCTAACGTGTTTACGTGAATTACTATTGTCTACATATAATATATTGTCTGCTCTAACTTGTCTACGTCAGTGAATATTGTCTTCATATAATATATTGTCTGCTCTAACTTATTTACGTCAATTACTATTGTCTGCTCTAACTTAATTACGTCAATTACTATTGTCTGCTCTAACTTATTTACGTCAATTACTATTGTCTGCTCTAACTTATTTAGTTCAATGACTATTGTCTGCTCTAACTTGTTTACGTCAATTACTATTGTCTGCTCTAACGTGTTTACATCAATTACTATTGTCTGCTCTAACGTGTTTACGTCAATTACTATTGTCTACATATAATATATTGTCTGCTCTAACTTGTCTACGTCAATTACTATTGTCTACATATAATATATTGTCCGCTCTATCTTGTGTACGTCAGTGACTATTGTCTGCTCTAACTTGTGTACGTCAGTGACTATTGTCTGCTCTAAGTTGTGTACGTCAATGATTATTGTCTGCTATAACTTGTCTACGTCAATGATTATTGTCTGCTCTAACTTGTGTACGTCAGTGACTATTGTCTGCTCTAAGTTGTGTACGTCAATGAATATTGTCTGCTCTAACTTGTCTACGTCAGTGACTATTGTCTACATATAATATATTGTCTGCTCTAACTTGTGTACGTCAGTGACTATTGCCTACATATAATTTTTTGTCTGCTCTAACTTGTCTACGTCAGTGAATATTGTCTACATATAATATATTGTCCGCTCTAACTTGTGTACGTCAGTGACTATTGTCTGCTCTCACTTGTGTACGTCAGTGACTATTGTCTGCTCTAACTTGTGTACGTCAGTGACTATTGTCTGCTCTAAGTTGTGTACGTCAGTGATTATTGTCTGCTCTAACTTGTTTAGTTCAATGACTATTGTCTGCTATAACTTGTTTACATCAATTACTATTGTCTGCTCTAACTTGTTTACGTCAATTACTATTGTCTGCTCTAACTTACTTAGTTCAATGTCTATTGTCTGCTCTAACTTGTCTACGTCTATGACTATTGTCTCCGCTCTAACTTGTTAACGTCAATTACTATTGTCTGCTCTAACTTATTTAGTTCAATGTCTATTGTCTGCTCTAACTTGTGTATGTCAGGGACTATTGTCTGCTCTAACTTATTTAGTTCAATGTCTATTGTCTGCTCTAACTTGTCTACGTCTATGACTATTGTCGGCGCTCTAACTTGTTAACGTCAATTACTATTGTCTGCTCTAACTTATTTAGTTCAATGTCTATTGTCTGCTCTAACTTGTGTACGTCAGGGACTATTGTCTGCTCTAACGTATTTAGTTCAATGTCTATTGTCTGCTCTAACTTGTTTACGTCAATTACTATTGTCTGCTCTAACTTATTTAGTTCAATGACTATTGTCTGCTCTAACTTAATTACTTAAATGTCTATTGTCTGCTCTAACTTGTTTACGTCAATTACTATTGTCTGCTCTAACTTATTTAGTTCAATGACTATTGTCTGCTCTACTTGTTTACGTCAATTACTATTGTCTGCTCTAACTTGTTTACGTCAATTACTATTGTCTGCTCTAACTTGTCTACGTCTATGACTATTGTCTGCTCTAACTTGTTTACATCAATTACTATTGTATGCTCTAACTTATTCAGTTCAATGTCTATTGTCTGCTCTAACTTGTTTACATCAATTACTATTGTCTGCTCTAACTTATTTAGTTCAATGTCTATTGTCTGCTCTAACTTATTTAGTTCAATGTCTAATGTCTGCTCTAACTTATTTAGTTCAATGTCTATTGTCTGCTCTAACTTGAGTTATTGAGTTATTGAGTTATTTGCGGGTCATCATCATTGCACTCCGAACATGTCCATAGGTGCTCAGATCCCCTCCTCAGCAATTCCCTCAGTGTCCAGCGACTGACGACTCCAGTTCTATGTTGGTTGATAAGTCTTCTTACACGGCCACCAAGTTTCTCATTTCTGGCTGTGCCCATCTTAACTCCCATTTCTATCATCCGAAGAAGTGACGTTGATCTGTGTTTGTCGAAGTCCTGTGCTCTTCCCACATCTCGGAGTGCATTGATGATGTCCGCCCGATCCATCGGTTGCCCGTCCTCAACGACAGCGCAGCTAGCCAACCTGTCCGCTCTCTCATTTCCCCGTACTCCCGCATGTCCAGGGACATAGACAAAGGTGACCTTACGTATTTTGGATTTCTGCAACGACTCTACCCATTGCATGCGTACAAAGCCCGCCTCCACTTTTTTATCATGCTCATCGAATCACTCAGTATACATGCGTGGATGTAGTCTTGTGACTCTAACCATTTGAATGCCTTGGTCACTGCCATCACCTCCATTGTCATGCTACTCGTGGTCATGGCGTATGCACCACTGTCTTCCTTGCTATTCTGCCTGCCGAACGTGCTGTAAATGCCCATGCACTTTTTTCGTGTCGTCTTACAGATCCGTCTGTATAGATGACTGCATCTTTCTCATCGGTGTTATCGCAGATAAGACCGTTGACCTCAGCATTAACCACGACTGGGTTCTGTTCCCTACTTTTCCTGTCGAGTGTGACAATACATGAGAAAGTCCCCTTGAATGACGTAGGCACCGGTATCCACTCCTCACCAACGCTGAGATTGGTAAGCCCACAGACCTGTTTGATGACATCTTCTGCTCGGCCCACCCATGATTTGCCTCTTTTTAGCCTGGTACCTTTCTCTGTGTTGAGCACGTGGTGCAATGTATGCTCTGTATCTGTACTAATCTTCAGGTATGCTCGTGCTCTCCAGATCTTGATTCTGTCATCCATGGTTGGAAAGTCAAGAAGATACCTCATTGCCACACAGGGAGTGTCCCTCGTACATCCCAGGATAATGCGCATGGCTTCATTTTGTATTTTCTCCAGCCTATCAATTTGAGTCGTACTGACAGTAAGAATTGCCAGGGCATACTCGATTGGTGCGAGGACTAATCCCTGGAACAGAAGAGTAAGTAGCCTCTGCTCGATGTTGGCAGCTGCCATGACCTTCAAGGCGGCTAATCCTTTGCGGGATTTTGTTATCACATGGTCAACGTGGTCCCGAAAAAACAGGCTGCGATCAAACTTAACTCCGAGGTATGTCATCAACTTGTCCCTGGTCACCTCATCAGCTCCCATTCGTACTACCGGTGTGGTCGTATTAACGATATGATTGTTAAGGGAGAACCATGAAACTGATGCTTTATTAGGATTAACCAAGGCACCTGAAACCCCACACCAGGAAGAAATGCGATCGAGTTCGTCTTGCATTGTGGAGGCGATTCCCCGTCTGTCTCTTCCCTGTCGATATACCAGAATATCATCAGCAAAAGTCATAGTTTCCCCTCCCATCCAGCTGTTGGGCCGTGATCGTTATTGTGTACACATTAAATAGAACTGGTGACAATGGTGAGCCTTGTGGCAGCCCAGGACAAATGGATGTTGCCTCGGAAGACCAACTTCCACATCTGAGTATCACCTTCCTTTGAAACAGTGCCGCGGCGATCCATCTTATGAGAAAGGGGTTCACCGCCAGTTTGAGGAGCATATGCATGAGATATTCAAATGGTACCCTGTTGTATGCATCCTCCAGATCTATAGCAGCAGCACATGTCTCCTCTCGTCTGTGGAAGCCTTCGAAGACGTCATAGGCAAATACTGCCGCATTGAGCCATGTCTCTTTGTTATATCTATAACCTCCGAGTGTGGATGGGAATACGCGTTTCTGTTCAAGGCGACACGTGAGGACACGGGCAACTATTTTCTCCAGCAGCTTGCCCGCAGTGTTCTGCATTGTGATGATTCTGTAGGCACTGATCTGAGAATGGTCCTTGTTTGGCTTCGGTAGCGGTAGTAAGTAGCTGTGTAGCCACTCCTCCTTAATCTGGCCACTCCGAATACTGGCATTAAACTCATTGGCCAGTGTTGTCAAGTCGTCATCAGCTAAATCGCCTATGTCATCATACCGAACACCATCTGGACCAGGAGCAGTGTTGTGTGACCTTTTAAGTGTCGCGCGAATGGTATCGGTTGTGATTGTGAGATCTTCTTCCAGCCCTACATCCTCACACAAATTTGACAAAGATCCCCGTATCCTCATTCTTACAGCATCATTTCTTTGGTCCGTCTGCTCAATGTAGCGGGCAAGCAGGGCCTTCCCTTTGCTCTCATCAGATTTGTGCCATATCTGGTCTGTGCTCTGAAAGTCTGGTATACCTCTGTGTCGTGGTGTGCCATTCATGCACTGATGAAGGCGCCAGAATGTGGCTAGCGATTTTTCTGAGCACACTTTTTTACAGAAGTCATCCCATTTGGCATCCTTAGCCTGCTTAGCGCATAGTTTAAAGTGCATCATTTTTTGGTCGACCTCTACTTTCAGACGCTTCAAGAGCTCAGGTTGTGTTCTACCATACCTTCTGGCTTTCTGCCATGTCTTGACCGTTTGTCTCTTGCTCCGCCAAGCTTCCTCGACATCTACGTTCCACCAAGGTGGCTGCGTCCATCGCTCCTGCCTCCTACGAGGGGCGCTCTGTTTCCTATGTCTGATTTTGCTAATGACGTCCTGGTCTGTTTTCTCGTAGTTGAATGTGTGGAGCTTTCTTCTCTGGCTTCTATTTCTGCTTTTCTCAATTAGGAGGACACATGGATAGTGATCACTTCCGTGGAACACCAGTACACTCCACCTGCAAACCGGTGCGAAGGTGGAAGACACCAGTGCCAGGTCTATGACACTATCAGAGTCCCCTGTTCGAGTGGCCATTCTTGTTGCCCTTCCATCATTCAAGCACACTAAATCGGCCGATACCAGTGCGTTCTCTAGGTCTTCTCCCTGCTTGTTGGTTATTACGTTGCCCCACTGGTCTCCTCTAGCATTAAAGTCTCCGCAGAAAATGACATTCTCTTCATCGAACTCGAAGAGATTCTGCCATTGTTGTGTGTTCACCTGCCCATTACAGGCATACACATTAGTAATCACGAAATGAAGTGGGGTCTGCACCCTAACCGCATGTACCTGCAATTCTGCATTGTTCCACGCAGACATATCAACCTCAGCTGCCACCATATTGTTGCGCACAAGGATGGCCTGCCCAAGGTGTCGTCTATTGTAAAAGCAATGAAAGCCAGGAGTACTTACTGTCCTGTCACCAAGAAGAGTTTCTTGCAAAACCATTATATCGGCGCCGCACAGTAGCTTATCAAGAATGGGCCGTCGTTGATTAATGGACCCACAATTCCAATAAGTAACGCGCACATACTTTAGGCCTAGCCTCTCACACTTTGATAGTTTAGTGCCACCCCTCTTGCCCCGTCGTGTTTTCCTTCTTCGATGATGTTGTTTGGGCTGCATCTGAAAACTTACACTTACCGTCGTCTTTGATGAACGTCGCTGAACGTTGTTGCTTTGGATGGCCTAGACTCACGTGCACTTGCTCAGTCGCACGGCCCAGAACCCGTTCCACGATATAAACTGGCCAGCTCCAGTAACTTGCTCAGCAGCACAGCCTAGAACCCGTTCCACGTTATAAACTGGCCAGCTCCAGTAACTTGCTCAGTCGCACGTCCCAGAACCCGTTCCACGTTATAAACTGGCCAGCTCCAGTAACTTGCTCAGTCGCACGGCCTAGAACCCGTTCCACGCTATAAACTGGCCAGCTCCAGTAACTAGCTCAGCAGCACGAGGAAACACTGTGAGCTTTCTACAAATTAAATGACTTACGCGTCCTTGACAACAGACCGGCGTAAACAAACCGCCATTTTTGACGCGTTCAATAGTGTAACAACAATGATGAGTGATGAAATAAGGAAATTATAACAAAATGCAATGAATCAAAAGAAGCAAAGTGATTAACATCAAATAGAAAGCGCGCACACTAACATGAACCCTCAAAAAATAAATAAAAACAAACAAATAAACAGGAAATTTCACTGGAAAACAGCACTTATCTGTGAATCTTATGAATAGGCCAGCCAACAGGGCGCCATCTTGGTGCGTCTCCAACTTAATGCTGCTCTAACTTAATTACCTCAATTACTATTGTCTGCTCTAACTTATTTAGTTCAATGTCTATTGTCTGCTCTAACTTAATTACCTCAATTACTATTGTCTGCTCTAACTTATTTAGTTCAATGTCTATTGTCTGCTCTAACTTAATTACCTCAATTACTATTGTCTGCTCTAACTTGTTTAGCTCAATGACTATTGTCTGCTCTAACTTGTGTACGTCAGGGACTATTGTCTGCTCTAACTTATTTAGCTCAATGACTATTGTCTGCTCTAACTTGTTTACGTCAATTACTATTGTCTGCTCTAACTTATTTAGTTCAATGTCTATTGTCTGCTCTAACTTGTGTACGTCAGGAACTATTGTCTGCTCTAACTTATTTACTACTAATGCCTATTGTCTGCTCTAACTTGTCTACGTCTAAGACTATTGTCTGCGCTCTAACTTGTTTACGTCAATTACTATTGTCTGCTCTAACTTATTTAGTTCAATGTCTATTGTCTGCTCTAACTTGTGTACGTCAGGGACTATTGTCTGCTCTAACTTATTTAGTTCAATGTCAATTGTCTGCTCTAACTTGTTCACGTCAATTTCTATTGTCTGCTCTAACTTATTTAGTTCAATGACTATTGTCTGCTCTAACTTGTTTACGTCAATGTCTATTGTCTGCTCTAACTTGTTTACGTCAATTACTATTGTCTGCTCTAACTTGTTTACGTCAATTACTAAATTCTGCTCTAACTTGTTTACGTCAATTACTATTGTCTGCTCTAACTTATTTAGTTCAAAGTCTATTGTCTGCTCTAACTTGTCTACGTAAATGTAAATTGTCTGCTGTAACTTGTCTACACCTATGACTATTATCTGCTCCAACTTGTCTACACCTATGACTATTGTCTGCTCTAACTTGTCTACGTCAATGATTATTGTCTTCTCTAACTTGTCTACGTTAATGACTATTGTCTTCTCTAACTTGTCTACGTAAATGTAAATTGTCTGTTCTAACATGTCTACACCAATTACTATTGTCTACTCTAACTTGTCTACACCTATGACTATTATCTGCTCTAACTTGTCTACACCTATGACTATTATCTTCTCTAACTTGTTTATGTCAATTACTATTGCCTGCTCTAACTTATTTAGTTCAATGACTATTGTCTGCTCTAACTTGTTTACGTCAATTACTATTGTCTGCTCTAACTTATTTAGTTCAATGTCTATAGTCTGCTCTAACTTGTGTACGTCAGGGACTATTGTCTGCTCTAACTTATTTAGTTCAATGTCTATTGTCTGCTCTAACTTGTTTACGTCAATTACTATTGTCTGCTCTAACTTATTTAGTTCAATGACTATTGTCTACGCTCTAACTTGTTTACGTCAATGTCTATTGTCTGCTCTAACTTGTTTACGTCAATTACTATTGTCTGCTCTAACTTGTTTACGTCAATTACTATTGTCTGCTCTAACTTGTTTACGTCAATTACTATTGTCTGCTCTAACTTGTTTACATCATTTACTATTGTCTGCTCTAACATGTTTACGTCAATTACTATTGTCTGCTCTAACTTATTTAGTTCAATTTCTATTGTCTGCTCTAACTTGTTTACGTCAATTACTATTGTCTGCTCTAACTTATTTAGTTCAATGTCTATTGTCTGCTCTAACTTGTCTACGTCTATGACTATTGTCTGCGCTCTAACTTGTGTACGTCAGGGACTATTGTCTGCTCTAACTTATTTACTACTAATGCCTATTGTCCGCTCTAACTTGTGTACGTCAGGGACTATTGTCTGCTCTAACTTATTTAGTTCAATGTCTATTGTCTGCTCTAACTTGTTTACGTCAATTACTATTGTCTGCTCTAACTTATTTAGTTCAATGACTATTGCCTGCTCTAACTTAATTACTTAAATGTCTATTGTCTGCTCTAACTTGTTTACGTCAATTACTATTGTCTGCTCTAACTTATTTAGTTCAATGTCTATTGTCTGCTCTAACTTGTTTACGTCAATGTCTATTGTCTGCTCTAACTTGTTTACGTCAATTACTATTGACTGCTCTAACTTGTTTACGTCAATTACTATTGTCTACATATAATATATTGTCTGCTCTAACTTGTCTACGTCAGTGAATATTGTCTTCATATAATATATTGTCTGCTCTAACTTATTTACGTCAATTACTATTGTCTGCTCTAACTTAATTATGTCAATTACTATTGTCTGCTCTAACTTATTTACGTCAATTACTATTGTCTGCTCTAACTTATTTAGTTCAATGACTATTGTCTGCTCTAACTTGTTTACGTCAATTACTATTGTCTGCTCTAACGTGTTTACATCAATTACTATTGTCTGCTCTAACGTGTTTACGTCAATTACTATTGTCTACATATAATATATTGTCTGCTCTAACTTGTCTACGTCAATTACTATTGTCTACATATAATATATTGTCTGCTCTAACTTGTGTACGTCAGTGACTATTGTCTGCTCTAACTTGTGTACGTCAGTGACTATTGTCTGCTCTAAGTTGTGTACGTCAATGATTATTGTCTGCTCTAACTTGTCTACGTCAATGATTATTGTCTGCTCTAACTTGTGTACGTCAGTGACTATTGTCTGCTCTAAGTTGTGTACGTCAATGATTATTGTCTGCTCTAACTTGTCTACGTCAGTGACTATTGTCTACATATAATATATTGTCTGCTCTAACTTGTGTACGTCAGTGACTATTGCCTACATATAATTTATTGTCTGCTCTAACTTGTCTACGTCAGTGAATATTGTCTACATATAATATATTGTCTGCTCTAACTTGTGTACGTCAGTGACTATTGTCTGCTCTAACTTGTGTACGTCAGTGACTATTGTCTGCTCTAACTTGTGTACGTCAGTGACTATTGTCTGCTCTAACTTGTCTACGTCAATGATTATTGTCTGCTCTACCGCGTCTGCATCAGTGACTATTGTCAACATATAATATATTGTCTGCTCTAACTTGCCTACGTCAGTGTTGGACTACTAATCTATTGTCTGCATTAACTCTTCTATGAGTTCTATTCTACCACTAATTGATGTTTTATTCCCGTCATATATTGTGTCATGTGAGTTCTACTCTACCACTAATTGATGTTTTATTCCCGTCATATATTGTGTCATGTGAGTTCTACTCTACCACTAATGGATGTTTTTATCCCGTCATAGATTGTGTCATGTAAGTTCTACTCTACCACTAATGGATGTTTTTATCCCGTCATAGATTGTGTCATGTAAGTTCTACTCTCCCATTAATGGATGTTTTTATCCCGTCATAGATTGTGTCATGTAAGTTCTACTCTCCCACTAATGGATGTTTTTATCCCGTCATAGATTGTGTCATGTAAGTTCTACTCTACCACTAATGGATGTTTTTATCCATCCTATCTCTAACATTTATTACATCCTATCTCTAACAATTCCAGCTCCACTCAGATTTGAGCATCCACACCTTCCTAACAGTCTCCGGATTCATTCTGTCCACCTCTGACTTCTTCCCAGCGTATTCTCTTTTACTATCTCTGGTCTACTCTAAATGAATTCTACTCTATCGATATGTCATTCCTAAACTTCACTAGTTTTTGTCTCTGTAAAGACCATCCTTATGTTACGTCTACCTGCCTGGGACGCTGGACTTGATCTAATTACTAATCTTTGTCTTTCCGTGGTCTTCTGACCACTAACTATTATACTCTTCTGATTGGCTGGTACACATGATCACGTGTAGTGCACATTGCCCCTTCAGAAAAGTTAGGAGATTTCTTTGTTCAAAGTTCATAATTTAATTACCTGTCCAAGTTTTAACCAATGGATAAGCATCACCATTTTCTCCTTAACCGCATTACAAAACTAACATAGTGGACAATTTTATTTGTGTCATAGGGAACTACCGGCGGTATAAAACTCTCAAGGCTATGTACAGGAAGTGCGAAAATCAACAAAATTTCTTTGACCAGCAAAATATCACATACTTGATCATATAATTATGTGCATAACCTGTAACCAAGAACTGTTTTCTCTTATGAATTCTCTATACTCCTATCTCAGATCTCTAGGGAAAAAAAAGCTCTGGTCTCTCTTAAAAACCTACATTTTTTTTTTACAGTCTCATGAATTATTCTGAAAAAAAACTTGCTCTTTCCTTAAAACACATTTGTCTGAATGATGCCCCTGAAAGCTTTCCTCCTCAGGTCCACAAATGACAGGTTTCTGAAATAATGAGCCAAGACCAACTTAATATTGGCTACTCACCATTATTCAATCCCTCCAATCATTGTATCTCATGGCTGGATATGTGCAAATGTTTTCATATGGGTCTGTGGTAATCAATATATATATATATGTGTGTGTGTGTGTGTACATATATTTATAAATGGATTATGTTGTGTGCATGTGTCTAAACACATTTACTGATTTGCTCCAACGTTAGAGTTTGATTGTGTCCCCTGTCATTCACGTGAGATCCGCTACATCACATATGGCCAATCATGATCTTTTGTTGTCAGCTACCACAAGTATCACTTCACTGCACTTTATCCTAAGACTTGTCTTTTTCGCTTGGATGAGCTAGCACCCAGATAATATTTCTTTCTATCTATGATTCTTTGCTTAGATTTATCATTAATTCATGATGTAATCTAGTGATCTCTTTCTTTAATTTTTTTGTTTATTTATATTTCCCGCAGAAAGCACTCCGGACAACATCAAATTATTTTGTTTCGTTTATTGTCAACATGAAGCTGCAGCCATATCATCGTATAATATTCCATCAATTCATCTTTGTTTTTTGGTCTGTCCTTCACCTCTGTGTATGTAGCTCATGTATGTAATAGACAATATACATGACAGTACGTGTCCCTGTTTTATCTCTGTTCTCATCACAATGTGCTCTGTAAGGCCCGCTGCTGTTCTGGCTGTGTAGTTGCTAATGATGTAGAGACGTTCACATAGTCTGATTAAATTGTGTCATATGAGTTCTACTCTACCACTAATAGATGTTTTATTCCCGTCATATATTGTGTCATGTGAGTTCTACTCTACCACTAATGGATGTCTTTATCCTGTCATAGATTGTATCATGCCACTTCTACTTTACCCCAAATGGGTATTTTTATCCTATAATATATTGTGTCATGTAAGTTCTACTTTACCACTAATGGGTGTTTTTATACCATCATAGATTGTGTAAGTTCTACTTTACCCCTAATGGGTGTTTTTATCCCATCATAGATTGTGTCATGTTAGTTCTACTTTACCCCCAATAGGTGTTTTTATCCCAGAATAGATTTTGACATGTAAGTTTTACTTTACCCCTAATGGGTGTTTTTATCCCAGAATAGATTTTGACATGTAAGTTCTACTTTACCCCTAATGGGTGTTTTTATCCCAGAATAGATTTTGACATGTAAGTTCTACTTTACCCCTAATGGGTGTTTTTATCCCAGAATAGATTTTGACATGTAAGTTCTACTTTACCCCTAATGGGTGTTTTTATCCCAAAATAGATTTTGACATGTAAGTTCTACTTTACCCCTAATGGGTGTTTTGTTTTCCCATCATAGAGTGTGCCATGTAAGTTCTACTTTAGGGAATAGGCAAATAATTGCAATGCTGCGGTAAAGCTGGAAGCAAGGAACCAGTGGTGAGGAGTGTGAAACACTGCAAGGTATGAAGACAGCTTTACAAGGGAAGAACATAACACAATACTGACGTTTCGGCCTGAGGCCTTCTTCAGAATACAAGGACAACGAAAACAAACGATGAAACACAATTATCTATAACTACATGATCATGAGAAAGAAGAGGTGGACAGAAAAGAGGGAAGTAGGAAGTAGAAAAATAAAGAAAGAAGAAGAAAGCTACATGAGGGGATTATGGATGAGTAAATAGAAAGAATAGGAGAATATATATATATATATATAAATAAACATATAAAATATATAAAGTATAGTGACACTTTATTGTTAGTAATTTTTATTGTAGGTTGTTATTGTAGGTAAGTTCTACTTTACCCCTGATTGGTGTTTTTATCCCAACATAGATTTTATACATTTATATCTCGACCTACATCACATAATAATGTTACACTCACAGACACATCACGACCTGTAGCACACATTAATGTTTCACTTCCCAGAATCATTATGACCTGTAGCACATATTAATGTTTCATCTCACAGACACATCACGACTTGTAGCACATATTAATATTTAACATCACAGACATGTCACGACATGTAGCACACATTAATATTTAACATCACAGACAAGTCACGACCTGTAGCACACATTAATGTTTCACCCACAGACTCGTTACGACCTGTAGCACATATTAATGTTTCACCCACAGACACGTCACGACCTGTAGCACACATTAATTTTCACTCACAGACATGTCACGACCTGTAGAACACATTAACATTTCAAACACAGACACGTCACGACCTGTAGCACATATTAATGTTTCACCTCACAGACACGTCACGACCTGTAGCACATATTAATGTTTTCACCCACAGACACGTCACGACCTGTAGCACATATTAATGTTTCACCTCTGAACAACACGACCTGTCTCTTCTACCTTTTTTAGCTCCCAGTGGAGCATAGGTCTTCAACAAACAATTTCCACGTCGTCTGTTTTTTTGCCATTCTTTTAAGATCATTCATGTCTTCCCCATCATCTTCATCTCTGCTTCTATCTGTCTTCTCCAAGAATTCCTTGGTCTTCCTCTTTGTCTTTTTTCCTGGGGATTCCAAAAAAATAACCTGTTGTGTAATACTCTCATTGGCTTCTGTAGTGTGTATCCTCTTTACCGCCATCGTCTTCGCTGTATATCTTTATCCACTGGTATTTGATTAGTATATTTTCATAATTCTATGTTAGTGATTTTGTCCTGCCATTTCCATCCTTTTATTCTGCGTAAGCATCCATTAATGAAGTCTGTATCTTCGTGATTGTCAATTTTGTTGTTCTCCATGTTTCACAGCCATATAATAGGACCGCCTTAAACATTTGAGTTGAAAATTTTTATTTTTATATTTAACCTAATTTCTTTGGATTTCCATATGTTTCCCAGTGCAATGAAAGCTCCTCTTGCTTTTGATATCCTTATTTTGGTATCACTTTCTGTTCCTCCCTCTTTATCTATATTACTGCCCAGATATGTGTAAGATTGTACATCTAATAGAGGTATTTCTCCTAGTTTATTTGGTTATTGCCAACTGTATTAATTCTCATAATGTTGATCTTATGTCTATTAATCTTCAGTCCTAGCTGTTGTGATCTCTCATCAAGTATGCTCATTTTATCCTGCATCTGTTGATGGCCGTGTGATAGGAGAGCTATTTCATCAGCAAAGTCTAAATCATCAAGTTGTTTGGTCAGTGACCACTGGATTCCATTTCTGTTGTTTTGAGTTATTTTCATAATCCAATCTATGGCCAGTAGAAAGAGAAATGGAGATAGAAGGCATCCCTGCCTTACTCCTGTTCTTATTTAAAATCACGACCTGTAGTACATATTAATGTTTCACCTCACATACATATCACGACCTCTAGTACACATTAATATTTCACCCAGAGATACATCACGACCTATAGCACATATTAATGTTTCACTCACAGACACGTCACTATGTGACCGTCATTTCTTTCTTTACTCCGACATAACCATGTCCAGCTCGTTGACCTTGTGTTCGTGAGCGTGTCAATGCCTATCTGATGATCTCACCGTGCCGCCGTGGAGAGGTACCATTGAGTATTGTTAACCATTCTAATTATTAACACATAATAAAACAAGTGATCTCTGATCGGCAGCCTTTTTTATTACTCTTTACAATTTCATACATCTCTTCAAATCAATGTAGTTCATCAATCACTTAACGCTCCAGTCATTCTCTAGTCTATCCACTCTATTCTATTCTTATCTTTATATCCTATGTTCAGCATTAACTTATGTTAGACCGTTCCCATCGAACGGCCCGCTCTATTCTATTTATTTTACGCACTTCACTTCGTTGGGTCGGCCTTTTCCACTGACGTCGATTTCCAACTGACTTCTATTAGTCTCCTGATTATCCATCTTATACGTTTTCCACTGTCGATTGAATTCTGCTAGGCTCTTAACTGTCCCTCTCCACTGAACTCTCTTGGTTCCTGACTATCCAACTCATAGACTTCCACTGTCGATTACATTCTCTCTCTCTGCGATCAGGACTCAATCAGAGTAGGACTCCAGACTCTCACACGAAGACAGCTGTCTGTTTGAGCCTGTTAGATCCATTCCGCTTGAATACCTGTTAAAACGTTGTACTGTGTTATGCGCCAGTGGCCCAGTGCATCCGATTTCAGCCAGCATTTTGTTCAGGTTTGCTTTCCATTAGACTTTGATTGTCTCCAATCTTCCTGCAAGGCAGCAGATGATCTTTTCTGTAGGGGGATTCTGCCCTTAGACGGTCGGCCTTCCCAGGTTTACGAGCACCATCTGCCCGAGTCACTTGAGGTGACTAACACAGGCATGCGACTTAGAATATGAGGAAACTGCAACAAGGAACACTTTTCATGCACAGCCTCCAACTGTTCCCGCCGCCTATCCCCATATACCGGTAAGTCACGTCCTCTTGAAAATGATGATCGTCGTAGCACTTGATGATGTTAGGCCATCGTTGATGACTCCGATTCGAACATATAGACACACAGTCCGTCATCAATTATCCCCGTCGCACATCAAACAGCAGACCGTAAGATTTGCGCACGGCCGGTTTAGGGAACCATTTACGACGACGTAGCACACAACAATGTTGTCGGACACTAATAATCTCGTTCCCTTTAGATTTCTGTCTGATTACTCTAGTGTAAGCAGACTACGACGAACAAGACACGAAGCAACTTCCCCAAAGAAACAAATCTGCGGCTGATGAGTAGTTTACATTAATGTGTAACATGGAAATAACTTACGTCAAAGAATTCCAAGGTATCTCTTTATCCACTGGTGTTTGACTGGTACATTTCCATAATTCTATGTTAGTTATTTTGTCCTGCCATTTCCATCCTTTTAATCTGTGTAGGCATCCATTAATGAAAGTCTGTATCTTCGTGATTGTCAATTTTGTTGTTCTCCATGTTTCACATCCATATAATAGGACCGCCTTAAAATTTGAGTTGAAAATTTTTATTTTTGTATTTAACCTATTTTCCTTGGATTTCCATATGTTCACAGTTTTCACGATTTATTGTTTCTATTTTGTCCCTACAGACACGTCACGACTTATCGTTTCTATTTTGTCCCCACAGACACGTCACTACTTATCGTTTCTATTTTGTCCCTACAGACACGTCACGACTTATCGTTTTCTATTTTCTCCCCATAGACACATCAGGACTTATTGTTTCTATTTTGTCCCCACAGACACATCACGACTTATCGTTTCTATTTTCTCCCCATAGACACATCATGACTTATTATTTCTAATTTGTCCCCTCAGACACGTCATGACTTATCGTTTCTATTTTGTCCCCACAGACACATAACGACTTATCGTTTCTATTTTGTCCCCACAGACACATCACGACTTACCGTTTCTATTTTTATAACCACACAGACACATTATGACTTATCGTTTCTATTTTGTCCCCACAGACACGTCACTACTTATCGTTTCTATGTTGTCCCCACAGACACGTCACTACTTATCGTTTCTATGTTGTCCCCACAGAAAAGTCACGCCTTATCATTTCTATTTTATCCCCACAGACACGTCACTACTTATCGTTTCTATTTTGTCTCTCCCCCCCCCCACACAGACACATCACGACTGATCGTTTCTATTTTGTCTCCCCCCCCCCTACACAGACACATCACGACTGATCGTTTCTATTTTGTCTCTCCTCTCCCCCAGACACATCACGACTGATCGTTTCTATTTTGTCTCTCCCCCCCCCCCACAGACACATCACGACTGATCGTTTCTATTTTGTCTCTTCCCCCCCCCCACCCAGACACATCATAACTTATCGTTTCTATTTTGTCTATTTTGTCTCTCCCCCCCCCACCAAGACACATCATAACTTATCGTCTCTATTTTGTCTCTCCCCCCCCCCACCCAGACACATCATAACTTATCGTCTCTATTTTGTCTCTCCCCCCCCCCCACCCAGACACATCATAACTTATCGTCTCTAGTTTTGTCTCTCCCCCCCCCCCACCCAGACACATCATAACTTATCGTCTCTATTTTGTCTCTCCCCCCCCCCACCCAGACACATCATAACTTATCGTCTCTATTTTGTCTCTCCCCCCCCCCACCCAGACACATCATAACTTATCGTCTCTATTTTGTCTCTCCCCCCCCCACCCAGACACATCATAACTTATCGTCTCTATTTTGTCTCCCCCCCCACCCAGACACATCATAACTTATCGTCCTCTAGTTTTGTCTCTCCCCCCCCCACCCCACCCAGACCATCATAACTTATCGTCTCTATTTTCTCTCTCCCCCCCCCACCCAGACACATCATAACTTATCGTCTCTATTTGTCCCCCCCCCCTAGACACATCATAACTTATCGTTTCTATTTTGTCTCCCCCCCCCCCCAGACACATCATAACTTATCGTACTCTATTTTGTCCCCCCCCCCCACCCATAACATCATAACTTATCGTCTCTATTTTGTCTGCCCCCCCCCCACCCAGACACATCATAACTTATCGTCTCTATTTTGTCTGTCCCCCCCCCCCCCCTCGACCCAGACACATCATAACTTATCGTTTTCTATTTTGTCCTCCCCCCCCCCACCCAGACACATCATAAACTTATCGTCTCTATTATGTCTCCCCCCCCCCACCAGACACATCATAACTTATCGTCTCTATTATGTCTCCCCCCCCCCCACCCACCCAGACACATCATAACTTATCGTTTCTATTTTTCTCTCTCCCCCCCCCAGACCACATCATAACTTATCGTTTCTATTTTGTCTCTCCCCTCCCCCCACCAGACACATCATAACTTATCGTTTCTATTTTGTCTCTCTCCCCTCCCCCCCCCACACGGACACATAACTTATCGTTTCTATTTTGTCTCTCCCCTCCCCCCCCCCACAGACACATAAACTTATCGTTTCTATTTTATCTCTCCCCTCCCCCCCCACACAGACACATCATAACTTATCGTTTCTATTTTGTCCTCTCTCCCCCCCCCACACAGACACATAACTTATCGTTTCTATTTTGTCTCCCCCCCCCCACACAGACACATAACTTATCGTTTCTCTATTTTGTCTCTCCCCCCCCCCCCACACAGACACATAACTTATCCGTTTCTATTTTGTCTCTCCCCCCCCCCCACAGACACATAACTTATCGTTTCTATTTTGTCTCTCCCCCCCCCCCCACAGACCATAACTTATCGTTTCTCTTTTTGTCCTCTCCCCCCCCCCCACACAGACACATAACTTATCGTTTCTATTTTGTCCCTCTCCCCCCCCCACACACAGACACATCATAACTTATCGTTTCTATTTTGTCTCTCCCCCCCCCCCCACACAGACACATAACTTATCGTTTCTATTTTGTCCTCTCCCCCCCCCCCCACAGACACATCATAACTTATCGTTTCTATTTTGTCTCCCCCCCCCACACAGACACATCACAACTTATCGTTTCTATTTTGTCTCTCCCCCCCCCCCAGACACATCATAACTTATCGTTTCTATTTTGTCTCTCCCCCCCCCCCACCAGACACATCATAACTTATCGTCTCTATTTTTGTCCCTCCCCCCCCCACCCAGACACATCATAACTTATCGTTTCTATTTTGTCTCTCCCCCCCCCCACCAGACATATAACTTATCGTCTCTATTTTGTCTCCCCCCCCCACCCAGACACATCATAACTTATCGTCTCTATTTTGTCTCTCCCCCCCCCCCACCAGACACATCATAACTTATCGTTTTCTATTTTGTCTCTCCCCCCCCCCACCAGACACATCATAACTTATCGTCTCTATTTTTGTCTCCCCCCCTCCCCCACCAGACACATCACGACTGATAGTTTTCTATTTTGTCTCTCCCCCCCCCCCCCCCAGACACATCACGTCTGATCGTTTCTATTTTGTCTCCCCCCCCCCCCAGACACATCACGACTGATCGTTTCTACTTTTGTCTCCCCCCCCCCAACACATCACGACTGATCGTTTCTATTTTGTCTCCCCCCCCCCCGGACACATCACGACTGATAGTTTCTATTTTGTCTTCCCCCCCCCCCCCCAGAGACATCACGACTGATCGTTTCTCATTTTGTCCCCCCCCCCCAGACACATCACGACTGATCGTTTCTATTTTGTCTCCCCCCCCCCGAGACATCACGACTGATCGTTTCTATTTTGTCCCCCCCCCCCCGAAGACTCACGACTGATCGTTTTCTATTTTGTCTCCCCCCCCCCCAGGACATCACGACTGATCGTTTCTATTTTGTCCCCCCCCCCCCCCAGAGACGCACGACTGATCGTTTCTTTTTTGTCTCCCCCCACCACCACCTCCAGAGACATCACGACTGATCGTTTCTATTTGTCCCCCCCCCCCCAGAGACATCACGACTGATCGTTTCTTTTGTCTCCCCCCACCACCACCCCCCAGAGACATCACGACTGATCGTTACTATTTTGTCTCCCCCCCCCCAGACACATCACGACTGATAGTTTCTATTTTGTCCCCCCCCCCAGACACATCACGACTGATAGTTTCTATTTTGTCCCCCCCCCCCCCCCGACACATCACGACTGATAGTTTCTATTTTTGTCCCCCCAACCCCCCCCAGACACATCACGACTGATAGTTTCTATTTGTCCCCCCCCCACCCCTTCCCCCCAGACACATCAGACTGATAGTTTCTATTTTGTCCCCCCCCCCCAGACACATCACGATTGATAGTTTCTTTTTGTCTCCACCCCCCCCCCAAACACATCACGACTGATAGTTTCTATATTTGCCTCCCCCCCCCCCCGACACATCACGACTGATAGTTTCTATTTTGTCTCCCCCCCCCCACCCGACACATCACGACTGATAGTCACCTCTATTTTGTCTCCCCCCCCCCGACACATCACGACTGATAGTTTCTATTTTGTCCCCCCCCCACCCCCCAGACACATCACGACTGATAGTTTCTATTTTGTACCCCCCTCCCCACAGACACATCCGACTGATAGTTTCTATTTTGTCCCCCCACCCCCCAGACACATCACGACTGATAGTTTCTATTTTGTCCCCCCCCCCCGACACATCACGACTGATAGTTTCTATTTTGTCCCCCCCCCCCGACACATCACGACTGATAGTTTCTATTTTGTCCCCCCCACCCCCCCAGACACATCACGACTGATAGTTTCTATTTTGTCCCCCCCACCCTTCCCCCCAGACACATCACGACTGATAGTTTCTATTTTGTCCCCCCCCCCCCAACAGATCACGATTGATAGTTTCTATTTTGTCCCCCCCCAGACACATCACAACTGATAGTTTTTTTTGTCTCCACCCCCCCCCCCAGACACATCACGACTGATAGTTTTCTATTTTGCCTCCCCCCCCCCCGACACATCACGACTGATAGTTTTTTATTTGTCTCCCCCCCCCCCCCACATCACGACTGATAGTCTCTATTTTTGTCTCCCCCCCCCCCCCCCACCCGACACATCACGACTGATAGTTTCTATTTTGTACCCCCCCTCCCCAGACACATCACGACTGATAGTTTCTATTTTGTCCCTCTTTCCCCCCCCCCCCCAGACACATCACGACTGATAGTTTCTATTTTGTCTTCCCCCCCCCCCCAGACACATCACGACTGATAGTTTCTATTTTGTCTTCCCCCCCCCCCCAGACACATCACGACTGATAGTCTCTATTTTGTCTTCCCCCCCCAGACACATCACGACTGATAGTTTCTATTTTGTCTTCCCCCCCCCCCCCCAGACACATCACGACTGATAGTTTCTATTTTGTCTTCCCCCCCCCCCCCCCACATCACGACTGATAGTTTCTATTTTGTCCACACAGATACATCACGACTGATAGTTTCTATTTTGTCCACCCAGATACATCACGACTGATAGTTTCTATTTTGTCCACCCAGATACATCACGACTGATAGTTTCTATTTTGTCCACCCAGATTGTTGAAATGCTGAATCTACTGTATAGCCAGTTTGATGACGTCATACAGAGCTTTAATGTATACAAGGTTAGATATGAAATCTTTCTCATCCCATCTTTGTCTCAACTCACACCACTTTATTCATTCATCTTTGTCTCAACTCACACCACTTTATTCATTCATCTTTGTCTCAACTCACTCCGCTCTATGCATCCATCTTTGTCTCAACTCACACCGCTCTTTCCATCTTTTTCTTAACTCACACTGCTATATGCATCCATCTTTGTCTCAACTCACACCGCTCTTTCCATCTTTTTCTTAACTCACACTGCTCTATGCATCCATCTTTGTCTCAACACATACCGCTCTATGCATCCATCTTTGTCTCAACACATACCGCTCTATGCATCCATCTTTGTCTCAACACATACCGCTCTATGCATACATCTTTGTCTCAACACATACCGCTCTATGCATCCATCTTTGTCTCAACACATACCGCTCTATGCATCCATCTGTATCTCAATTCACACAGCTCTACCCATCTTTGTCTCAATTCACACTGCTCTTTCCATCTTTGTCTCAACTCACACCGCTCTATGCATCCATCTGTATCTCAATACACACAGCTCTGCCCATCTTTGTCTCAATTCACACCGCTCTTTCCATCTTTGTCTCAACTCACTCCGCTCTATGCATCCATCTTTGTCTCAACACATACCGCTCTATGCATCCATCTGTATCTCAATTCACACCGCTCTTTCCATCTTTGTCTCAATTCACACCGCTCTTTCCATCTTTGTCTCAACTCACACCGCTCTATGCATCCATCTGTATCTCAATTCACACAGCTCTGCCCATCTTTGTCTCAATTCACACCGCTCTTTCCATCTTTGTCTCAACTCACTCCGCTCTATGCATCCATCTTTGTCTCAACTCACACCGCTCTATGCATCCATCTTTGTCTCAACTCACACCGCTCTATGCATCCATCTTTGTCTCAACTCACACCGCTCTATGCATCCATCTTTGTCTCAACTCACTCCGCTCTATGCATCCATCTTTGTCTCAACTCACACCGCTCTATGCATCCATCTGTATCTCAATTCACACAGCTCTACCCATCTTTGTCTCAATTCACACCGCTCTTTCCATCTTTGTCTCAACTCACACCGCTCTATGCATCCCATCTTTGTCTCAACACATACCGCTCTATGCATCCATCTTTGTCTCAACACATACCGCTCTATGCATCCATCTTTGTCTCAATTCACACCGCTCTTTCCATCTTTGTCTCAACACATACCGCTCTATGCATCCATCTTTGTCTCAACACATACCGCTCTATGCATCCATCTTTTTCTCAACACATACCGCTCTATGCATCCATCTTTTTCTCAACACATACCGCTCTATGCATCCATCTTTGTCTCAACACATACCGCTCTATGCATCCATCTGTATCTCAATTCACACAGCTCTACCCATCTTTGTCTCAATTCACACCGCTCTTTCCATCTTTGTCTCAACTCACACCGCTCTATGCATCCATCTGTATCTCAATTCACACAGCTCTGCCCATCTTTGTCTCGTTTCACACCGCTCTTTCCATCTTTGTCTCAACTCACTCTGCTCTATGCATCCATCTTTGTCTCAACTCATACCGCTCTATGCATCCATCTTTGTCTCAACTCACACCGCTCTATGCATCCATCTTTGTCTCAACTCACTCCGCTCTATGCATCCATCTTTGTCTCAACTCACACCGCTCTATGCATCCATCTTTGTCTCAACTCACACCGCTCTATGCATCCATCTTTGTCTCAACTCACACCGCTCTATGCATCCATCTTTGTCTCAATTCACACCGCTCTATGCATCCATCTTTGTCTCAACTCACTCCGCTCTATGCATCCATCTTTGTCTCAACTCACACCGCTCTATGCATCCATCTGTATCTCAATTCACACAGCTCTGTCCATCTTTGTCTCAATTCACACCGCTCTTTCCATCTTTGTCTCAACTCACACCGCTCTATGCATCCATCTGTATCTCAATTCACACAGCTCTGTCCATCTTTGTCTCAATTCACACCGCTCTTTCCATCTTTGTCTCAACTCACACCGCTCTATGCATCCATCTTTGTCTCAACCCACACCGCTCTGTCCATCTTTTTCTCAACTCATACCGCTCAATGCATCCATCTTTGTCTCAACACACACCGCTCTATACATCCATCTTTGACTCAACACACACCGCTCTGTCCATATCTGTCTCAACCCAATCCGCTCTGACCATCTCTGTCTCAACTCACACCGCTCTGTCCATCTATCTCTCAACCTACACCGCTCTGTCCATCTTTGTCTCACCCCACACCGCTCTGTCCATCTTTGTCTCAAATAACAGCGCCATGACCATGTTGTCTCAACTCACATCGCTCTTTCCATCTTTATCTCAACACACACCGTTTGTCCCTCTTTCTTTCAACTCACACAGCTCTGTCAATCTTTGACTCAACACACACAGCTCTGTCAATCTTTGTCTCAAACCATACAGCTCTATGCACCCATCTTTGTCGCAACACACACAGCTCTTTCCATCTTTTTCTTAACTCACACTGCTCTATGCATCCATCTTTGTCTCAACACACACCACTCTATGCATACATCTTTGTCTCAACACACAACTCTTTCCATCTTTGTCTCAACTCACACCGCTCTATGCATCCATCTTTGTCTCAACACTCTTTGCTCTATGCACCCATCTTTGTCTCAACACACACCGCTATGCCCATCTTTGTCTCAACAAACACCACTCTATCCTTCTTTGTCTCAATTCACACCGCTCTGTCCATCTTTTTCTCTACTCACACCGCTCTGTCCATTCTTGTCTCAATTTATACCGCTCTGTGCACTCATTTTTGTCTCAACTCACACCGCTCTATGCATCCATCTTTGTCTCAACTAATACCGCTCTGTGCATCCTTCTTTGTCTCAACACATACCGCTCTATGCATCCATCTTTGTCTCAACACATACCGCTCTATGCATCCATCTTTGTCTCAACACATACCGCTCTATGCATCCATCTGTATCTCAATTCACACAGCTCTACCCATCTTTGTCTCAATTCACACCGCTCTTTCCATCTTTGTCTCAACTCACACCGCTCTATGCATCCATCTGTATCTCAATTCACACAGCTCTGCCCATCTTTGTCTCAATTCACACCGCTCTTTCCATCTTTGTCTCAACACATACCGCTCTATGCATCCATCTGTATCTCAATTCACACAGCTCTGCCCATCTTTGTCTCGTTTCACACCGCTCTTTCCATCTTTGTCTCAACTCACTCTGCTCTATGCATCCATCTTTGTCTCAACTCATACCGCTCTATGCATCCATCTTTGTCTCAACTCACACCGCTCTATGCATCCATCTTTGTCTCAACTCACTCCGCTCTATGCATCCATCTTTGTCTCAACTCACACCGCTCTATGCATCCATCTTTGTCTCAACTCACACCGCTCTATGCATCCATCTTTGTCTCAACTCACACCGCTCTATGCATCCATCTTTGTCTCAATTCACACCGCTCTATGCATCCATCTTTGTCTCAACTCACTCCGCTCTATGCATCCATCTTTGTCTCAACTCACACCGCTCTATGCATCCATCTGTATCTCAATTCACACAGCTCTGTCCATCTTTGTCTCAATTCACACCGCTCTTTCCATCTTTGTCTCAACTCACACCGCTATATGCATCCATCTGTATCTCAATTCACACAGCTCTGTCCATCTTTGTCTCAATTCACACCGCTCTTTCCATCTTTGTCTCAACTCACACCGCTCTATGCATCCATCTTTGTCTCAACCCACACCGCTCTGTCCATCTTTTTCTCAACTCATACCGCTCAATGCATCCATCTTTGTCTCAACACACACCGCTCTATGCATCCATCTTTGTCTCAACCCACACCGCTCTGTCCATCTTTTTCTCAACTCATACCGCTCTATGCATCCATCTTTGTCTCAACACATACCGCTCTATGCATCCATCTTTGTCTCAACACATACCGCTCTATGCATCCATCTGTATCTCAATTCACACAGCTCTACCCATCTTTGTCTCAATTCACACCGCTCTTTCCATCTTTGTCTCAACTCACACCGCTCTATGCATCCATCTGTATCTCAATTCACACAGCTCTGCCCATCTTTGTCTCATTTCACACCGCTCTTTCCATCTTTATCTCAACTCACTCTGCTCTATGCATCCATCTTTGTCTCAACTCATACCGCTCTATGCATCCATCTTTGTCTCAACTCACACCGCTCTATGCATCCATCTTTGTCTCAACTCACTCCGCTCTATGCATCCATCTTTGTCTCAACTCACACCGCTCTATGCATCCATCTTTGTCTCAACTCACACCGCTCTATGCATCCATCTTTGTCTCAACTCACACCGCTCTATGCATCCATCTTTGTCTCAACTCACACCGCTCTATGCATCCATCTTTGTCTCAACTCATACCGCTCTATGCATCCATCTTTGTCTCAACTCACACCGCTCTATGCATCCATCTTTGTCTCAACACACACCACTCTATGCATACATCTTTGTCTCAACACACAACTCTTTCCATCTTTGTCTCAACTCACACCGCTCTATGCATCCATCTGTATCTCAATTCACACAGCTCTGCCCATCTTTGTCTCGTTTCACACCGCTCTTTCCATCTTTGTCTCAACTCACTCTGCTCTATGCATCCATCTTTGTCTCAACTCATACCGCTCTATGCATCCATCTTTGTCTCAACTCACACCGCTCTATGCATCCATCTTTGTCTCAACTCACTCCGCTCTATGCATCCATCTTTGTCTCAACTCACACCGCTCTATGCATCCATCTTTGTCTCAACTCACACCGCTCTATGCATCCATCTTTGTCTCAATTCACACCGCTCTATGCATCCATCTTTGTCTCAACTCACTCCGCTCTATGCATCCATCTTTGTCTCAACTCACACCGCTCTATGCATCCATCTGTATCTCAATTCACACAGCTCTGTCCATCTTTGTCTCAATTCACACCGCTCTTTCCATCTTTGTCTCAACTCACACCGCTCTATGCATCCATCTGTATCTCAATTCACACAGCTCTGTCCATCTTTGTCTCAATTCACACCGCTCTTTCCATCTTTGTCTCAA
Source organism: Megaustenia siamemsis (assembly GCA_032433765.1). NCBI lineage: Eukaryota > Metazoa > Mollusca > Gastropoda > Stylommatophora > Ariophantidae > Megaustenia > Megaustenia siamemsis. The sequence goes on along the minus strand of JAVIAB010000024.1, from coordinate 83,114,888 downwards.
CTCACACCGCTCTATGCATCCATCTTTGTCTCAACCCACACCGCTCTGTCCATCTTTTTCTCAACTCATACCGCTCAATGCATCCATCTTTGTCTCAACACACACCGCTCTATACATCCATCTTTGACTCAACACACACCGCTCTGTCCATATCTGTCTCAACCCAATCCGCTCTGACCATCTCTGTCTCAACTCACACCGCTCTGTCCATCTATCTCTCAACCTACACCGCTCTGTCCATCTTTGTCTCACCCCACACCGCTCTGTCCATCTTTGTCTCAAATAACAGCGCCATGACCATGTTGTCTCAACTCACATCGCTCTTTCCATCTTTATCTCAACACACACCGTTTGTCCCTCTTTCTTTCAACTCACACAGCTCTGTCAATCTTTGACTCAACACACACAGCTCTGTCAATCTTTGTCTCAAACCATACAGCTCTATGCACCCATCTTTGTCGCAACACACACAGCTCTTTCCATCTTTGTCTCAACTCACACCGCTCTATGCATCCATCTTTGTCTCAACACTCTTTGCTCTATGCACCCATCTTTGTCTCAACACACACCGCTATGCCCATCTTTGTCTCAACAAACACCACTCTATCCTTCTTTGTCTCAATTCACACCGCTCTGTCCATCTTTTTCTCTACTCACACCGCTCTGTCCATTCTTGTCTCAATTTATACCGCTCTGTGCACTCATTTTTGTCTCAACTCACACCGCTCTATGCATCCATCTTTGTCTCAACTAATACCGCTCTGTGCATCCTTCTTTGTCTCAACACATACCGCTCTATGCATCCATCTTTGTCTCAACACATACCGCTCTATGCATCCATCTTTGTCTCAACACATACCGCTCTATGCATCCATCTTTGTCTCAACACATACCGCTCTATGCATCCAGCTTTGTCTCAACTAACACCGCTCTTCGCATCCATCTTTGTCTCAACACATACCGCTCTATGCATCCATCTTTGTCTCAACACATACCGCTCTATGCATCCTTCTTTGTCTCAACTAACACCGCTCTGTGCATCCATCTTTGACTCAAACACATACCGCTCTATGCATTCATCTTTGTCTCAACACATACCGCTCTGTGCATCCATCTTTGTCTCAACACATACCGCTCTATGCATCCATCTTTGTCTCAACACATACCGCTGTTATAGAGTTGAGCTATTGAGAGCTTGTTACCGCTTCTCAAGAGACAGCTAGCAGTATCATATAGTGGCGACCAGCAGAATAACAAGTTAAGTTGAGAAATAGTTCAGGTAGGGGTAGTAGACACCCACCGAAGTAGAGAGGGTCATGACTTGACCTAGACATAATAGTTGAGGGGGATTTTCCATGAATCTCTACTCGCCCAGTTGTTGTGAGGGCGACCATCACATACATAACACGCATCGACCTCGTGATGTTGTAAAATCTCCACGATTGTCCATGCAAGTTAGTTGTTATTGTAAATGACCATCACATGATACCATGCACTGAACTCATGGTGTTACTCTGCCAAGTAATTAGCTACCAGGAGAGGTCAGTGTAATGAGGTAATGTTATTCCAAATAGGTCGTAGAGATTTCGGGGAAACAGGATGTTTTTGTCCAAATTTGGGAAAGTTCAGGTGTGAGTCACAGATAGCAAGCAAGCGACAAGCTCAGGTGACCAGATCACGCTGCGAGTGGTCAATTTGCGATGATCTTATTGGTCATTATCTTGCAGGTAGAAGAGAGTTGTTGGATACTTAAAGTCCTGCACAACAGTTTGAGTCAGTTAAGTTAGGACAGAGCGAACCAGACGTCAGTCAGAAAGTTAAGTCAGAAAGTTAAGTCAGAGGAGCAGAAGAGAAGTAGAATGTAGAAGGTTAGTCAAGAAATTAGGACAGAGTGAAAGTTAAGTTAGGACAGAGCGAACCAATAAGTTAGACAAGAAGCAGTTAAGCAGTTTAGAAACAGTTAGAGTCAAAGCAGTAGAAGTTAAGCAGTAGAAGTCTTGAGTTAGCCAAGTCAGTTAAGAATCACCAAGTTATAATTATAGGTGTGAAGTAGCTTTGAAAGACAGTGAAAGATTCATTCAAGTTGTGTGTGTTCATAAATTCTCACAAGTGTAAGTAGACCATGCTGAATAAATTGTATGATTAGGATGCTGGAATATCTTCATAAATATACGGCGACTTGCCTCAGAAATATTCCTAAATTAATGAACATTAATAATTGCATCCAGAACTATAGATCACGTGTACCAGGCGAATAAATCAATAAACTTAATTATCATTGTTTGTAACAAGAAAGACTCTGTCATGATCTTACATGTTACCTGTTGTTACCTCAATGTTGTGATGTGCTGTGACCATTAAAAGATGATAAAGATTAACAAAGAACATCACGACGCTACTACACCGCTCTATGCATCCATCTTTGTCTCAACACATACCGCTCTATGCATCCTTCTTTGTCTCAACACCGCTCTGTGCATCCATCTTTGTCTCAACACATACCGCTCTGTGCATCCATCTTTGTCTCAACACATACCGCTCTATGCATCCATCTTTGTCTCAACTAACACCGCTCTATGCATCCATCTTTGTCTCAACACATACCGCTCTGTGCATCCATCTTTGTCTCAACACATACCGCTCTATGCATCCATCTTTGTCTCAACACATACCGCTCTGTGCATCCATCTTTGTCTCAACACATACCGCTCTGTGCATCCATCTTTGTCTCAACACATACCGCTTTATGTATCCATCTTTGTCTCAACACATACCGCTCTGTGCATCCATCTTTGTCTCAACACATACCGCTCTGTGCATCCATCTTTGTCTCAACACATACCGCTCTATGCATCCATCTTTGTCTCAACACATACCGCTCTATGCATCCATCTTTGTCTCAACACATACCGCTCTGTGCATCCATCTTTGTCTCAACACATACCGCTCTGTGCATCCATCTTTGTCTCAACACATACCGCTCTATGCATCCTTCTTTGTCTCAACACCGCTCTGTGCATCCATCTTTGTCTCAACACATACCGCTCTGTGCATCCATCTTTGTCTCAACACATACCGCTCTATGCATCCATCTTTGTCTCAACTAACACCGCTCTATGCATCCATCTTTGTCTCAACACATACCGCTCTGTGCATCCATCTTTGTCTCAACACATACCGCTCTATGCATCCATCTTTGTCTCAACACATACCGCTCTGTGCATCCATCTTTGTCTCAACACATACCGCTCTGTGCATCCATCTTTGTCTCAACACATACCGCTTTATGTATCCATCTTTGTCTCAACACATACCGCTCTGTGCATCCATCTTTGTCTCAACACATACCGCTCTGTGCATCCATCTTTGTCTCAACACATACCGCTCTATGCATCCATCTTTGTCTCAACACATACCGCTCTATGCATCCATCTTTGTCTCAACACATACCGCTCTGTGCATCCATCTTTGTCTCAACACATACCGCTCTATGCATCCATCTTTGTCTCAACACATACCGCTCTATGCATCCATCTTTGTCTCAACACATACCGCTCTATGCATCTATCTTTGTCTCAACACATACCGCTCTATGCATCCATCTTTGTCTCAACACATACCGCTCTATGCATCCATCTTTGTCTCAACACATACCGCTCTATGCATCTATCTTTGTCTCAAGTCACACCGCTCTGTCCATTTTTGTCTCAACTAACACCGCTCTGTACATTCATCTTTGTCCCATGTACTGTCTTGTCAGATGTTTCAGATGTGCTGTCTTGTCAGATGTTTAGGATGTGCTGTCTTGTCAGATGTTTAGGGTGTGCTGTCTTGTCAAATGTTTCACATGTGCTGTCTTGTCAAATGTTTCACGTGTGCTGTCTTGTCAGATGTTTAGTATGTGCTGTCTTGTCAGATGTTAATATGTGCTGTCTTGTCAGATGTTTAGTATGTGCTGTCTTGTCAGATGTTTAGTATGTGCTGTCTTGTCAGATGTTTAGTATGTGCTGTCTTGTCAGATGTTTCAGATGTGCTGTCTTGTCAGATGTTTCAGATGTGCTGTCTTGTCAGATGTTTCAGATGTACTGTCTTGTCAGATGTTTCACATGTGCTGTCTTGTTAGATTTTCATAAAGAGGTGGTCATTTTATTCTATTGCATATTTGTGTGTGTTCCTGCTGAAGGCCGACAGAGCCGTAACGTTGCTTTGATTCTGTGTTGTCCCTCCCTTAGCACTTGTCCCTATTGTTCTCCCATGATTAACTGAATGACATGCCTTGTGTGACTATATGTGGAGATTGATGTGACGGACACCACTATCATGTGCTGGACTCACGAATAACTTTGCTCTATTTCATTATTAACAAGGTGGAGACAATTGGAGATGCTTACATGGTTGTCTGTGGTTGTCCTGACCCTAACCCCAACCACGCTGCCACGATGGCCGACATGTCTCTAACTTTGTTGGACTCTGTCATTAACTTCGTCATCCCCCATAGACCTGATGACCAACTAAGGATCCGAATTGGTAACTGACATTTGTTTCTTGTGACATTTGCTGTTTGTTACATTTACTACTTGTGACATCTGCTGTTTGTTGCATTTACTGCTTGTGAAATTTGTTTCTTGTGACATTTGCTGTTTGTTGCATTTACTACTTGTGACATTTGCTGTTTGTTACATTTACTACTTGTGACATTTGCTGTTTGTTACATTTACTACTTGTGACATTTGCTGTTTGTTACATTTACTACTTGTGACATTTGCTGTTTGTTACATTTACTACTTGTGACATTTGCTGTTTGTTACATTTACTACTTGTGACATTTGCTGTTTGTTACATTTACTACTTGTGACATCTGCTGTTTGTTGCATTTACTGCTTGTGAAATTTGTTTCTTGTGACATTTGCTGTTTGTTACATTTACTGCTTGTGACATTTGGTGTTTGTTACATTTACTGCTTGTGACATTTGTTGTTTGTTACATTTACTGCTTGTGACATTTGCTGTTTGTTACATTTACTGCTTGTGACATTTGCTGTTTGTTACATTTACTACTTGTGACATTTGCTGTTTGTTACATTTACTACTTGTGACATTTGCTGTTTGTTACATTTACTACTTGTGACATTTGCTGTTTGTTACATTTACTACTTGTGACATTTGCTGTTTGTTACATTTACTGCTTGTGACATTTGCTGTTTGTTACATTTACTACTTGTGACATTTGCTGTTTGTTGCATTTACTGCTTGTTCGGTCTACGACCTAGGACATGCGGGAGTACGGGGAAATGAAAGAGCGGACAGGTTGGCTAGCTGTGCTATTGTTGAGGGCGGTCAACCAATGGATCAGGCGGACATCATCAATGCCCTCCAGGAAGTGGGAAGGGCACAGGACTACAACAACCATGAGTCCATGTCACTCCTTCGGTTGAAAGAGATTGGAGTTAAGATGGTCACAGCCAGAAACGAGAAACTTAATGGGCGTGTAAGAAGACTAATCAACCAGCACAGAACTGGAGTCGTCAGTCGCTGGACACTGCGGGACTTGCTGAGGAGGGGATCTGAGCACTTATGGACATATTCGGAGACATATGACATTGTACAAGTGAAGGGAATAGAACAATGTACAAGTAAAGGTAATAGAACAATGTACAGGTGAAGGTAATATGACAATGTACAAGTAAAGGTAATAGGACAATGTACAAGTAAAGGTAATAGGACAATGTACAGGTGAAGGTAATATGACATTGTACAAGTAAAGGTAATAGAACAATGTACAAGTAAAGGTAATAGGACAATGTACAAGTAACGGTAATAGGACAATGTACAATAAAGGGCAATAGGACAATGTACAAGTAATGATAATAGGGCAATGTACAGGTGAAGGTAATATGACATTGTACAAGTGAAGGGAATAGAACAATGTACAAGTAAAGGTAAAAGGACAATGTACAAGTAAAGGTAATAGGACAATGTACAAGGTAAGGAAGAAAATAGAACAATGTACAAGTAAAGGTAATAGGACAATGTACAAGGTAAGGAAGAAAATAGGACAATGACAAGTAAAGGTAATAGGACAATGACAAGTAAAGGTAATAGGACAATGACAAGTAAAGGTAATAGGACAATGTACAAGTAAAGGTAATAGGACAATGACAAGTAAAGGTAATAGAACAATGTACAAGTAAAGGTAATAGGACAATGACAAAAGTAAAGGTAATAGGACAATGTACAAGTAAAGGTAATAGGACAATGTATGTTATAGAGTTGTGATGTTCTTTGTTCTTTATCTTTCTATAGTGGCTAGTACTTCAATGATCACAACACACAATATGGTATATATAATAGACTTGCACATAAAGTCTCTCTTCAATGTTCAACTATTAATGTTTATTGGTATGGAACATTGTTCATCAACATCTTCATTTTCTTACAAACTTGTGAGTCTACTTACGACATGTAGAATATATGTAACACAATGGAACACAATTCTTGGACACTTGTAAAACAACTTCTACTGATAACTTCTCTAGTGTCTTAATAATCTATTACTGACTTATGACTGTAACTTGTAGATTTCTAACTGTTCTTGCTAACTCCATCAAAACTTATTACTACACTTCCAACTTAACTTTCTAACTGTTCTGACTCTAACTGTTAACTGGCTAACTGCCTTTAGCAGTTCGGCCGAAGCCGTTTTAACTGACTCAGTCTACATTCTACTTCTTCTAATTCTCTGGCTTGACTTCTCTGACTCTGTCCTAACTCAACTGCTGGTTCGCTCTCCTAACTTAACTTGTTCTACATCTCTGGCTTGACTTAACTTAAACTGTTCTGCATCACCTTAAGTATTCAACCACTCACTTCTTCTTGCGAGCTAGTGACCAATAAGATCCTCGCAAATTGACCACTCGCAATGTGATCTAGTCACTTCGTCTGTGACCAACACCCAACTTTCCCAAATTTGGGCAAAGCATCCTGTTTCCCCGAATCTCTACGACCTATTTGGAATAACATTACCTCATGACACTGGCCTCTCCTGGTAGCTAATTACCTGGCAGAGTAACACCATGAGTTTAGTGCATGGTATCATGTGATGGTCATTTAGAATAACAACTAACTTGCATGGACAATCGTGGAGATTTGACAATACGTCACGAGGTCGATGCGTGATGGTCATCCTCACAACAACTGGTTGTATGTGTCATTCCACTATTCTGGACCTCTCCTTCGGTGCGTATCACTACCCACCCTCTACAACAGGTGAGTGGGGATCATGGAAAATCCCATCGCTTTGTCCAATTACTCTGTACCTCACTCCTTCCTCCAGGTTACTACCCTTCTCCTATAACCTCTACTGTAACTAAACTTCTGACTCACTAGTGATACTGAAATACCATCATTATAGTTAAATCTGCTGGTCGCCACTATATGATACTGTCATCGTCTATTCAAGGAGCGGTAACGACTAAATTACCTGCTCTCTCTATGCTTCCTTAGCTTACTCTGTTACATGTACAAGTAACGGTAATAGGACAATGTACAAGGTAAGGAAGAAAATAGAACAATGTACAAGTAAAGGTAATAGGACAATGTACAAGTAACGGTAATAGGACAATGTACAAGTAAAGGTAATAGGACAATGTACAAGTAAAGGTAATAGGACAATGTACAAGGTAAGGAAGAAAATAGGACAATGTACAAGGTAAGGAAGAAAATAGGACAATGTACAAATAAAGGTAATAGGACAATGTACAAGTAAAGGTAATAGGACAATGTACAAGTAAAGGTAATAGGACAATGTACAAGGTAAGGAAGAAAATAGAACAATGTACAAGTAAAGGTAATAGGACAATGTACAAGATAAGGAAGAAAATAGGACAATGTACAAGTAAAGGTAATAGGACAATGTACAAGTAAAGGTAATAGGACAATGTACAAGGTAAGGAAGAAAATAGAACAATGTACAAATAAAGGTAATATGACAATGTACAAGTAAAGGTAATAGGACAATGTACAAGTAAAGGTAATAAAATAATGTGCAAGAAAAAGTAATAAGACAAAAAAAACAAAAGTTGGTAATAAAAAAAACAGTATATAAGAAGGGGTGATAATGAAATAATGAACAAGCTAGAAAACAATTGAGAAGAACATGTTTGAAAGCATTGTACAAGTATGAGTAACGATAAGTATGAGTAACGATAAGTATGAGTAACGATAAGTATGAGTATGAGTAGATATTCTAGAAAAGATAACAAAACAATTCACTAAAGGAATTAATTCATCAATTTGAAAGATACAAAACTGAGAGAAATGGTAATAAAAAATGTGTACAACAAAAGATAATATAAAAAGGAAACAAAACAGAACATATAAAGATTTTTTTAAAATATAATTATAACAGAAATGATCATAAAAAATGTACAAAAATAAATAATAATAATAAAATGTATACACAATACAATACAACAATGTACAGCAATGGTAATACAACAACGTACAACAATGGTAATACAACAACGTACAACAATGATAATACAACAACGTACAACAATGATAATACAACAACGTACAACAATAATACAACAATGTACAACAATGATAATACAACAACGTACAACAATGATAATACAACAACGTACAAGAATGATAATACAACAATGTACAACAGTGATAATACAACAATGTACAACAATGATAATACAACAACGTACAAGAATGATAATACAACAACGTACAACAATGATAATACAACAATGTACAACAGTGATAATACAACAATGTACAACAGTGATAATACAACAACGTACAACAATGATAATACAACAACGTACAACAATGATAATACAACAACATACAACAATGATAATACAACAATGTACAACAATGATAATACAACAACATACAACAATGATAATACAACAATGTACAACAGTGATAATACAACAATGTACAACAATGATAATACAACAACGTACAACAATGATAATACAACAACATACAACAATGATAATACAACAACGTACAACAATGATAATACAACAACATACAACAATGATAATACAACAACGTACAAGAATGATAATACAACAAAGTACAAGAATGATAATACAACAACATACAACAATGATAATACAACAATGATAATACAACAACGTACAACAATGATAATACAACAACGTACAAGAATGATAATACAACAACGTACAACAATGATAATACAACAACGTACAAGAATGATAATACAACAACATACAACAATGATAATACAACAATGATAATACAACAACGTACAAGAATGATAATACAACAACATACAACAATGATAATACAACAATGATAATACAACAACGTACAAGAATGATAATACAACAACGTACAACAATGATAATACAACAACGTACAACAATAATACAACAATGTACAACAATGATAATACAACAATGTACAACAATGATAATACAACAATTGGCAATAATGTACAATAATGATAATACAACAATAATAATACAATAATGATTGTACAACAATGATAATACAACAATGTACAAGAATATTGATTAATTACCGTTTGGGCAAATAATAAATAATCTTAAATCGTAAAAGTTTTCAAATTCATCGCTCCTTCTGACTACCTCTCATCTCATGACTACCTCTCATCTCTGAACTCCCTCTCATCTCCTGACTCCCTCTCATCTCTGAACTCCCTCTCATCTCTGAACTCCCTCTCATCTCCTGACTACCTCTCATCTCCTGACTACCTCTCATCTCTGAACTCCCTCTCATCTCTGAACTTCCTCTCATCTCTGACTCCCTCTCATCTCTGAACTTCCTCTCATCTCTGAACTCCCTCTCATCTCTTAACTCCCTCTCATCTCTGAACTCCCTCTCATCTCTGAACTCCCTCTCATCTCTGAACTTCCTCTCATCTCTGAACTCCCTCTCATCTCTGAACTCCCTCTCATCTCTAAACTCCCTCTCATCTCTGAACTCCCTCTCATCTCTGAATTCCCTCTCATCTCTGAACTCCCTCTCATCTCTAAACTCCCTCTCATGTCTAAATTCCCTCTCATCTCTGAACTCCCTCTCATCTCTGAACTCCCTCTCATCTCTAAATTCCCTCTCATCTCTGAATTCCCTCTAATTTCTGAACTACCTCTCATCTCTGAACTCCCTCTCATCTCTGAACTCCCTCGAGTCTCTGAACTACCTCGAGTCTCTGAACTCCCTCTTATCTCTGAACTCCCTCTTATCTCTGAACTCCCTCTTATCTCTGAACTCCCTCGAGTCTCTGAACTCCCTCTTATCTCTGAACTCCGTCTTATCTCTGAACTCCCTCGAGTCTCTGAACTCCCTCTTATCTCTGAACTCCCTCGAGTCTCTGAACTCCCTCTTATCTCTGAACTACCTCGAGTCTCTGAACTCCCTCTTATCTCTGAACTCCCTCGAGTCTCTGAACTCCCTCTTATCTCTGAACTACCTCGAGTCTCTGAACTCCCTCTCATCTCTGAACTCCCTCTCATCTCTGAATTCCCTCTTATCTCTGAACTACCTCGAGTCTCTGAACTCCCTCTCATCTCTGAACTCCCTCTCATCTCTGAACTCCCTCTCATCTCTGAACTCCCTCTCATCTCTGAACTCCCTCTCATCTCTGAACTACCTCCAGTCTCTGAACTCCCTCTCATCTCTGAACTCCCTCTCATCTCTGAATTCCCTCTCATCTCTGAACTACCTCCAGTCTCTGAACACCCTCTCATCTCTGAACTCCCTCTTATCTCTGAACTCCCTCGAGTCTCTGAACTACCTCGAGTCTCTGAACTCCCTCTCATCTCTGAACTCCCTCTCATCTCTGAACTACCTCCAGTCTCTGAACTCCCTCTCATCTCTGAACTCCCTCTTATCTCTGAACTACATCCAGTCTCTGAACTCCCTCTCATCTCTGAACTCCCTCTTATCTCTGAACTACCTCCAGTCTCTGAACTCCCTCTCATCTCTGAACTCCCTCTCATCTCTGAACTACCTCCAGTCTCTGAACTCCCTCTCATCTCTGAACTCCCTCTCATCTCTGAACTCCCTCTCATCTCTGAACTACCTCCAGTCTCTGAACTCCCTCTCATCTCTGAACTACCTCCAGTCTCTGAACTCCCTCTCATCTCTGAACTCCCTCTCATCTCTGAACTACCTCCAGTCTCTGAACTCCCTCTCATCTCTGAACTCCCTCTCATCTCTGAACTCCCTCTCATCTCTGAACTACCTCCAGTCTCTGAACTCCCTCTCATCTCTGAACTCCCTCTTATCTCTGAACTCCCTCGAGTCTCTGAACTCCCTCTCATCTCTGAACTCCCTCTTATCTCTGAACTCCCTCTCATCTCTGAACTCCCTCTCATCTCTGAACTCCCTCTCATCTCTGAACTCCCTCTTATCTCTGAACTCCCTCTCATCTCTGAACTCCCTCTCATCTCTGAACTCCCTCTCATCTCTGAACTCCCTCTTATCTCTGAACTCCCTCTCATCTCTGAACTCCCTCTCATCTCTGAACTCCCTCTTATCTCTGAACTCCCTCGAGTCTCTGAACTCCCTCTCATCTCTGAACTCCCTCTCATCTCTGAACTCCCTCGAGTCTCTGAACTCCCTCTCATCTCTGAACTCCCTCTCATCTCTGAACTCCCTCTCATCTCTGAACTCCTTGTCATCTCTGAACTCCCTCTCATCTCTGAACTACCTCCAGTCTCTGAACTCCCTCTCATCTCTGAACTCCCTCTTATCTCTGAACTCCCTCTCATCTCTGAACTCCCTCTCATCTCTGAACTCCCTCTCATCTCTGAACTCCCTCTCATCTCTGAACTCCTTGTCATCTCTGAACTCCCTCTCATCTCTGAACTCCCTCTCATCTCTGAACTACCTCCAGTCTCTGAACTCCCTCTCATCTCTGAACTCCCTCTCATCTCTGAACTCCCTCTCATCTCTGAACTACCTCCAGTCTCTGAACTCCCTCTCATCTCTGAACTCCCTCTTATCTCTGAACTCCCTCTCATCTCTGAACTCCCTCTCATCTCTGAACTCCCTCTCATCTCTGAACTCCCTCTCATCTCTGAACTCCCTCTCATCTCTGAACTCCCTCTCATCTCTGAACTCCTTGTCATCTCTATCTATTTTTCGTTCGCCTGAAGTATTGTCTATATCTGCAATGTCGTTTCCTGTATAAACTTTACTGTCTTTTGTAATTCTTGCAGTGGCCCATATAGTTTTGTCTGTAGTGTTGTATCTATGGGCCAATGGATTTTCCTCAGTCTACTATATTCAGTGCAGTCTTGAAGTATGTGTTCAACAGTCTGGGGCGCCTGTCCACATGTGCAAGTAGTTGAGGTGCCGATCTTGAATTTTGTATACATGTGACTATGGAGTCGATTGTGTCCTGTTCTGAGGCGTATAATGATAACTTGTTCATATCTATTCATATTATGAAAGGCATCCTGACTTGGGGCTTGTGGTCCTCTGATTGATTTGATTATCTGTTTCTTATGATGGTATGTAACAGGTGCATCTAGTTGTGTGCCTGTTGAACCTTCCTTTGCCAACTGATCTGCTTTCTCATTTCCTGGTATTCCACAGTGAGATGGGATCCACTGCAGGGCAACCCTGTGGTACTTGCAGAGTTCAGTCAATAAGGTCTGCAGATGTGGTAATTTTCTGGATTGTAGTGCCTGGAGTACTGATCTTGCATCTGGCAAAAACACTACAGGCTGCGGGCTAAGATTACTGTTCAGCAGTTTTTCTATTGCCAACTTTATTGCTTGTATTTCTGCATCATAATTGTGACAATATTTCTCTGTTGCTATTTTATTCATATCCCTAGTGTTATTTGGGTACTCTATATATGCACCTGCTCCCCCATTCTTTACTGCATTCTGTGCTGATCCATCTGTGTACACACGGATCCATAGGTCTTGTGGGTATTCTTCATCCAGGAAACTGAGAGTTATTGTTTTTCGCTGTAGACTATTTTGTTCCTCTTTGTCAACTATTCCTTTCACTTCTGTCCGTATTTGAACTGATAATCCTGATTCATCTGTCCAGGGAGTCTGTTCTGGTATGGGCAGTAGGGGGTTAACAACTCTTGGTATGTCTGGTGTTTGTCTACTAGTACGCTTGGCTTGGTGGATAAAGCTGCTTCTCTTAAGTCGTCCCAATGCAAGATTTTGGAATCTGTCCTTCATTGGATGCCTCGGCATGCATACACATTTTTCTGCCTGTATCAGCACCTTTGTGTCTCTCCGTTCTCTCAGTGCTGGTATCCTCCACAATTTCTCCATCTCCAATATTGGTGTTGATTTCATTGCTCCTGTGATGACCCTAAGTGCCTGGTTTTGTACTTTATCCAGTTCTTGCAATGTGGTGTTTGATGCTGAGCACCATGCAGATGATCCATATTCTAAATGTGGGCGTATACTCTGTTGGTAAACTTTACTGAGTATTTTCCCACTCGCACCCCACGTAGTTCCACACAACTTTCTTAGAATAGCCAATTTCCTCCTTGCTTTTTGGGTTGCCTTATTTATCTGCTGTTTCCAAGATAGTTTGTTATCAAATGTAACTCCGAGATACGTAGCTTGTATGTCTTCTTTCACATGCTCATTGTTTATGTAGATGGCTCCTGCTTTTTGTTTTGGGGAGAGAGTGAAAAGTGTAGTACTGCATTTGTCTGTATTGATGCTGATACACCATCTATTTGTCCATGAATTCAGTGCATTCATAGCTCTTTGTAGCAATTTGGAGGCCACTGTTGCATACTCCCCTGTGCACCACATTACCAGGTCATCTGCATACATTGCCACTTTGATGCCATGTTCAGTAACTAGGTCATTGAAATAGATCAGAAAAAGTGTTGGAGATAGTACCCCTCCTTGTGGAACGCCCTGGCGCAATAAGACCTTCTTACTCTTAAGACCATCCAGTTGCACTCTGGCTCTCCTGTTATGCAGGTATGCTTTGACCCATTTGTACATCCTGCCATTTACTCCATAATTTCTCAGTTTCTTCAGAAGCCCTTCTTTCCATACCTTATCAAATGCTTTCTTTAGGTCTATCCATGCTGCTAGTACCAGTTTCTTTTCTTGAAACGCATCTTCAATTTCCTGGGAAAGATAGGTTGCTTGATCTTCGGTAGAGCAACACTGTCTAAAGCCTGCTTGTTGTGGGACAAGGAGATTTTCACTTCCAGGTACCACTGCAGTCTGAGATTGATTATACGTTCCATTGTTTTACACAAACATCTTGTAAGGCTGATTGGTCTATAGCTGGATGTCATTGAACTATCTTTTCCTGGCTTTAGTAATGGTATCATAATTGCTTCTCTCCATGCCTGTGGCACTCTACCTGTGATCCAGCAAATGTTGTAGATCTGCAGTAGTTTTGCTTTAGGTGCAGTTCCCAAGTTCTTAATCATTTCATTGGACACTCCGTCACTGCCTGATGACTTTTTCATTTTTAATTTGGATATTGCCAGCTCTAACTCTCTTTGTGTAATGGGTATTTCCATGACTTCATGTGTCGTCTCTTCTTGTCTTGCATTTTGTTGTTTTAAACGGGTCTTTTGTCGTTTCTCTAGGCTAATTTCAATATTGTTGTCATTTGCAAAGGAGTCTGCAAAGTGATTTGCTGCATGCTTACCTTTTAGGATGTTTCCATCCTTCTTCAGTGTAATTTTGGTGTTCCTTTCTGTACCCTCATCATTCAGCTGTTTTCAAGCTTCCACACTTTTCTTGTGTCTCGTTCGAGATTCAAGGACTCTGTTTTCTCTTTCCAGCTTCTCCGTCTGGCTTGTAGTTTAGTCCGTTGAAATTTGGCTTTAGCATGCTGGTAGTTATTGTGGTGTTCCTGGCAGGGGTTATTTTCTGCTTGCTTTCGAGATATTTCCATGTCATTGTGCAGTTGCTCTAGTTCACTACACCAGTATGGTTTGTAGTGTTTCCGTGCCCCTCTAGGTATTGTTTCACTGGCAGCTTGTATTTTTAGTCTACTGAATTCATCAACTATTTTGTTGATGTCTCTGTCTGTATTTAGATCTTTAGTCAATACACTGGTGTAATGTTGATACATTTTCCAGTCTGCCTTTTTGTAATTCCATCTGGAGTGAGTGCTGCTCTCCCTGACGGCCTCATTTTGCACCACTAAAAAGACAGGTCCGTGGTCGCTGCCTCCAAGTTGTTTCCCAACAATACGTGTGATATTCCAATCCAGGTCTGGTGAATGGAAAGCAAGGTCTGGTGTAGATGTGGTATGCCATGATCTGGAGTAGAATGTTGGTGGATCTGTTGCCTGGTTTAATAGTATAAGCCCATTGTCATCCTGCCAATTTTCAAGCTCTTCACCTCTCTTGTCCATATGTTCATAGCCCCAGCTCTGTGAGTGGCTGTTAAAGTCTCCACATACAATTATTTTTCTTTTAATGTAATTGTGTCTAGTGCTAGTGGGCGGTCACTCGGACAGTAGTAGTTAAGTAGGTGAAAGTCTGTATTTCCTGTCCTGAGGTGCAGTATTTGATATTCTGCCCCATCCATATGTACTTCAATCTGACACGCATTGATGTTGTTCCTTACAAGTGTCAGTATTCCGCCCTTTTGTCTGTTTTTTCTGTCACATCGGTAGCACTAGTATCCCCTAATCTTCAAGGCTATGTCGTTGTTTAGATGGGTTTCCTGCAAAAAGCATATGCTTACTTGTTCTTCATGCAGGATATTTTCTAATTCTATCTTTTTACTGTACCCATCTCTTTTGCTGTTAATGCCTTCAGCATTCCAGTGCATTATTTTGAGTGGTCTTATTTTGGATTGGCCAGTAGCTCTATTCTCTCGCCCCCTGAGTGGTTGAGAAGGACATCCAGTAATAGAGGTTGGGCCCTTTCGAGGCTGAGGGCCTGGCGCTGCACCTGTCTGAGTGTCCATCACAGGGCGAGTGCCATATAGATTTGCGGTTATAGACATACTTCCCATTGGCGTGAGTGCGTGGTATACTGATTGTTGTAGTGCGCCTTTTGGCTGGTTGCCTCCGACTTCAGCACTTAAACTTGCTAGAGCAGACTGTATTCTTGCTCGGTTGTAGGAAGGCCTGGCCAGTCTTGGTTTTCAGTCCTGGTGACTGTTAAGCCCCATCCCAACGACAAGGAGCTGGCCTTGATGAGGCCTCTCATCTCTGAATTCCCTCTCATTTCTGAACTACCTCGAGTCTCTGAACTCCTTCTCATCTCTGAACTCCCTCTCATCTCTGAACTACGTCGAGTTTCTGAACTCCTTCTCATCTCTGAACTCCCTCTCATCTCTTAACTCCCTCTCATCTCTGAACTACCTCGAGTCTCTGAACTACCTCGAGTCTCTGAACTACCTCGAGTCTCTGAATTCCCTTGAGTCTCTGAACTCCCTCGAGTCTCTGAATTCCCTTGAGTCTCTGAATTCTCTCTCATCTCTGAACTCCCTCTCATCTCTGAATTCCCTCTCATATATGAACTCCCTCGAGTCTCTGAACTCCCTCTCATCTCTGAATTCCCTCTCATCTCTGAACACCGTTGAGTCTTTGAATTTCCTCGAGTCTCTGAACTCCCTCGAGTCTCTGAACTCCCTTGAGTCTCTGAATTCCCTCTCATCTCTGAACTCCTTCTCATCTCTGAACTACGTCGAGTTTCTGAACTCCTTCTCATCTCTGAACTCCCTCTCATCTCTTAACTCCCTCTCATCTCTGAACTACCTCGAGTCTCTGAACTACCTCGAGTCTCTGAACTACCTCGAGTCTCTGAATTCCCTTGAGTCTCTGAACTCCCTCGAGTCTCTGAATTCCCTTGAGTCTCTGAATTCTCTCTCATCTCTGAACTCCCTCTCATCTCTGAATTCCCTCTCATATATGAACTCCCTCGAGTCTCTGAACTCCCTCTCATCTCTGAATTCCCTCTCATCTCTGAACACCGTTGAGTCTTTGAATTTCCTCGAGTCTCTGAACTCCCTCGAGTCTCTGAACTCCCTTGAGTCTCTGAATTCCTCTCATCTCTGAACTCCTTCTCATCTCTGAACTCCCTCTCATCTCTGAACTACACCGAGTCTCTGAACTCCTTCTCATCCCGTAAGTCTCTCTCATCTCTGAACTACACCGAGTCTCTGAACTCCTTCTCATCCCGTAAGTCTCTCTCATCTCTGAACTACCTCGAGTCTCTGAACTCCCTCTCATCTCTGAACTCCCTCTCATCACTGAACTCCCTCTCATCTCTGAACTACCTCTCATCTCTGAACTCCCTCTCATCTCTGAACTCCCTCTCATCTCTGAACTCCCTCTCATCTCTGAACTCCCTCGAGTCTCTGAATTCCATCGAGTCTCTGAATTCCCTCTCATCCCTGAACTCCCTCGACTCACTGAATTCCCTCTCATCTCTGAACTCCCTCTCATATCTTAACTCCCTCTAATCTCTGAACTCCCTCGAGTCTCCGAATTCCCTCACATCTCTGAACTCCCTCGTGTCTCTGAACTCCCTCGAGTCTCTGAATTCCCTTTCATCTCTGAACTCCCTCTCATCTCTGAACTCCCTCTAATCTCTGAACTCCCTCGAGTCTCTGAATTCCCTCTCATCTCTGAACTCCCTCGAGTCTCTGAACTCCCTCTCATCTCTGAACTGCCTCTCATCTCTGAACTCCCTCTCATCTCTGAACTCCCTCTCATCTCTGAACTCCCTCTCATCTCTGAACTCCCTCGAGTCTCTGAATTCCATCGAGTCTCTGAATTCCCTCTCATCCCTGAACTCCCTCGACTCACTGAATTCCTCTCATCTCTGAACTCCCTCTCATATCTTAACTCCCTCTAATCTCTGAACTCCCTCGAGTCTCTGAATTCCCTCACATCTCTGAACTCCCTCGTGTCTCTGAACTCCCTCGAGTCTCTGAATTCCCTTTCATCTCTGAACTCCCTCTCATCTCTGAACTCCCTCTAATCTCTGAACTCCCTCGAGTCTCTGAATTCCCTCTCATCTCTGAACTCCCTCGAGTCTCTGAACTCCTTCGAGTCTCTGAACTCCCTCTCATCTCTGAACTCCCTCTCAGCTCTGAACTCCCTCGAGTCTCTGAATTCCCTCTCATCTCTGAACTCCCTCTCATCTCTGAACTCCCTCTTATCTCTGAACTCCCTCGAGTCTCTGAACTCCCTCTCATCTCTGAACTCCCTCTCATCTCTGAACTCCCTCTCATCTCTGAACTCCCTCTCATCTCTGAACTCCCTCGAGTCTCTGAACTCCCTCTCATCTCTGAACTCCCTCTCATCTCTGAACTCCCTCTCATCTCTGAACTCTATCGAGTCTCTGAACTCCCTCTCATCTCTGAACTCCTTCTCATCTCTGAATTCCCTCTCTTCTCTGAACTCCCTCGAGTCTCTGAACTACCTCGAGTCTCTGAACTACCTCGAGTCTCTGAACTCCCTCGAGTCTCTGAACTCCCTCGAGTCTCTGAATTCCCTCTCATCTCTGAACTCCTTCTCATCTCTGAACTCCCTCTCACCTCTGAACTACACCGAGTCTCTGAACTCCTTCTCATCCCGTAAGTCTCTCTCATCTCTGAACTACACCGAGTCTCTGAACTCCTTCTCATCCCGTAAGTCTCTCTCATCTCTGAACTACCTCGAGTCTCTGAACTCCCTCTCATCTCTGAACTCCATCTCATCTCTGAACTCCCTCTCATCTCTGAACTACCTCTCATCTCTGAACTCCCTCTCCTCTCTGAACTCCCTCTCATCTCTGAACTGCCTCTCATCTCTGAACTCCCTCGAGTCTCTGAACTCCTTCTCATCTCTGAACTCCCTCTCATCTCTGAACTACGTCGAGTTTCTGAACTCCTTCTCATCTCTGAACTCCCTCTCATCTCTGAACTCCCTCTCATCTCTGAACTACCTCGAGTCTCTGAACTACCTCGAGTCTCTGAATTCCCTTGAGTCTCTGAACTCCCTCGAGTCTCTGAATTCCCTCTCATCTCTGAATTCTCTCTCATCTCTGAATTCTCTCTCATCTCTGAACTCCCTCTCATCTCTGAATTCCCTCTCATATATGAACTCCCTCGAGTCTCTGAACTCCCTCTCATCTCTGAATTCCCTC
Source organism: Megaustenia siamemsis (assembly GCA_032433765.1). NCBI lineage: Eukaryota > Metazoa > Mollusca > Gastropoda > Stylommatophora > Ariophantidae > Megaustenia > Megaustenia siamemsis. Next base: position 83,095,769 of record JAVIAB010000024.1, on the reverse strand, counting down.
TCATCTCTGAACACCGTTGAGTCTTTGAATTCCCTCTCATCTCTGAACTCCCTCTCATCTCTTAACTCCCTCTAATCTCTGAACTCCCTCGAGTCTCCGAATTCCCTCACATCTCTGAACTCCCTCGTGTCTCTGAACTCCCTCGAGTCTCTGAATTCCCTTTCATCTCTGAACTCCCTCTCATCTCTGAACTCCCTCTAGTCTCTGAACTCCCTCGAGTCTCTGAATTCCCTCTCATCTCTGAACTCCCTCGAGTCTCTGAACTCCCTCTCATCTCTGAATTCCCTCTCATATATGAACTCCCTCGAGTCTCTGAACTCCCTCTCATCTCTGAATTCCCTCTCATCTCTGAACACCGTTGAGTCTTTGAATTCCCTCTCATCTCTGAACTCCCTCTCATATCTTAACTCCCTCTAATCTCTGAACTCCCTCGAGTCTCTTAATTCCATCGAGTCTCTGAATTCCCTCTCATCCCTGAACTCCCTCGACTCACTGAATTCCCTCTCATCTCTGAACTCCCTCTCATATCTTAACTCCCTCTAATCTCTGAACTCCCTCGAGTCTCTGAATTCCCTCACATCTCTGAACTCCCTCGTGTCTCTGAACTCCCTCGAGTCTCTGAATTTCCTTTCATCTCTGAACTCCCTCTCATCTCTGAACTCCCTCGAGTCTCTGAATTCCCTCTCATCTCTGAACTCCCTCGAGTCTCTGAACTCCCTCGAGTCTCTGAACTCCCTCTCATCTCTGAACTCCCTCTCAGCTCTGAACTCCCTCGAGTCTCTGAATTCCCTCTCAACTCTGAACTCCCTCTCATCTCTGAACTCCCTCTCATCTCTGAACTCCCTCGAGTCTCTGAACTCCCTCTCATCTCTGAACTCCTTCTCATCTCTGAATTCCCTCTCTTCTCTGAACTCCCTCGAGTCTCTGAACTCCCTCTCATCTCTGAATTCCCTCTCATCTCTGAACACCGTTGAGTCTTTGAATTTCCTCGAGTCTCTGAACTCCCTCGAGTCTCTGAACTCCCTTGAGTCTCTGAATTCCCTCTCATCTCTGAACTCCCTCTCATCTCTGAACTGCCTCTCATCTCTGAACTCCTTCTCATCTCTGAACTCCCTCTCATCTCTGAACTACACCGAGTCTCTGAACTCCTTCTCATCCCGTAAGTCTCTCTCATCTCTGAACTACACCGAGTCTCTGAACTCCTTCTCATCCCGTAAGTCTCTCTCATCTCTGAACTACCTCGAGTCTCTGAACTCCCTCTCATCTCTGAACTCCCTCTCATCTCTGAACTCCCTCTCATCTCTGAACTACCTCTCATCTCTGAACTCCCTCTCATCTCTGAACTCCCTCTCATCTCTGAACTGCCTCTCATCTCTGAACTCCCTCTCATCTCTGAACTCCTTCTCATCTCTGAACTCCCTCTCATCTCTGAACTCCTTCTCATCTCTGAACTCCCTCTCATCTCTGAACTCCCTCTCATCTCTGAACTACCTCGAGTCTCTGAACTACCTCGCGTCTCTGAACTACCTCGAGTCTCTGAACTACCTCGAGTCTCTGAATTCCCTTGAGTCTCTGAACTCCCTCGAGTCTCTGAATTCCCTCTCATCTCTGAACTCCCTCTCATCTCTGAATTCCCTCTCATATATGAACTCCCTCGAGTCTCTGAACTCCCTCTCATCTCTGAATTCCCTCTCATCTCTGAACACCGTTGAGTCTTTGAATTTCCTCGAGTCTCTGAACTCCCTCGAGTCTCTGAACTCCCTTGAGTCTCTGAATTCCCTCTCATCTCTGAACTCCTTCTCATCTCTGAACTCCCTCTCATCTCTGAACTACACCGAGTCTCTGAACTCCTTCTCATCCCGTAAGTCTCTCTCATCTCTGAACTACACCGAGTCTCTGAACTCCTTCTCATCCCGTAAGTCTCTCTCATCTCTGAACTACCTCGAGTCTCTGAACTCCCTCGAGTCTCTGAACTCCCTCTCATCACTGAAATCCCTCTCATCTCTGAACTACCTCTCATCTCTGAACTCCCTCTCATCTCTGAACTCCCTCTCATCTCTGAACTCCCTCTCATCTCTGAACTCCCTCTCATCTCTGAACTCCCTCGAGTCTCTGAATTCCATCGAGTCTCTGAATTCCCTCTCATCCCTGAACTCCCTCGACTCACTGAATTCCCTCTCATCTCTGAACTCCCTCTCATATCTTAACTCCCTCTAATCTTTGAACTCCCTCGAGTCTCTGAATTCCCTCACATCTCTGAACTCCCTCGTGTCTCTGAACTCCCTCGAGTCTCTGAATTCCCTTTCATCTCTGAACTCCCTCTCATCTCTGAACTCCCTCTAATCTCTGAACTCCCTCGAGTCTCTGAATTCCCTCTCATCTCTGAACTCCCTCGAGTCTCTGAACTCCCTCGAGTCTCTGAACTCCCTCTCATCTCTGAACTCCCTCTCAGCTCTGAACTCCCTCGAGTCTCTGAATTCCCTCTCATCTCTGAACTCCCTCTCATCTCTGAACTCCCTCTCATCTCTGAACTCCCTCGAGTCTCTGAACTCCCTCTCATCTCTGAACTCCTTCTCATCTCTGAATTCCCTCTCTTCTCTGAACTCCCTCGAGTCTCTGAACTACCTCGAGTCTCTGAACTACCTCGAGTCTCTGAATTCCCTCTCATCTCTGAACTCCCTCGAGTCTCTGAATTCTCTCTCATCTCTGAACTCCCTCTCATCTCTGAATTCCCTCTCATCTCTGAACACCGTTGAGTCTTTGAATTTCCTCGAGTCTCTGAACTCCCTCGAGTCTCTGAACTCCCTCTCATCTCTGACCTCCCTCTCATCTCTGAACACTGTTGAGTCTTTGAATTTCCTCGAGTCTCTGAACTCCCTCGAGTCTCTGAACTCCCTTGAGTCTCTGAATTCCCTCTCATCTCTGAACTCCTTCTCATCTCTGAACTCCTTCTCATCTCTGAACACCGTTGAGTCTTTGAATTTCCTCGAGTCTCTGAACTCCCTCGAGTCTCTGAACTCCCTCGAGTCTCTGAATTCCCTCTCATCTCTGAACTCCCTCTCATCTCTGAACTACACCGAGTCTCTGAACTCCTTCTCATCCCGTAAGTCTCTCTCATCTCTGAACTACACCGAGTCTCTGAACTCCTTCTCATCCCGTAAGTCTCTCTCATCTCTGAACTACCTCGAGTCTCTGAACTCCCTCTCATCTCTGAACTCCCTCTCATCTCTGAACTCCCTCTCATCTCTGAACTCCCTCTCATCTCTGAACTCCCTCTCATCTCTGAACTCCCTCTCATCTCTGAACTGCCTCTCATCTCTGAACTCCCTCTCATCTCTGAACTCCCTCTCATCTCTGAACTCCCTCGAGTCTCTGAATTCCATCGAGTCTCTGAATTCCCTCTCATCTCTGAACTCCCTCTCATCTCTGAACTCCCTCTCATCTCTGAACTCCCTCTCATCTCTGAACTCCCTCTCATCTCTGAACTCCCTCTCATCTCTGAACTCCCTCGAGTCTCTGAACTCCCTCGAGTCTCTGAACTCCCTCTCATCTCTGAACTCCCTCGAGTCTCTGAACTCCCTCTCATCTCTGAACTCCCTCTCATCTCTGAACTCCCTCTCATCTCTGAACTCCCTCGAGTCTCTGAATTCCATCGAGTCTCTGAATTCCCTCTCATCTCTGAACTCCCTCTCATCTCTGAACTCCCTCTCATCTCTGAACTCCCTCTCATCTCTGAACTCCCTCTCATCTCTGAACTCCCTCTCATCTCTGAACTCCCTCTCATCTCTGAACTGCCTCTCATCTCTGAACTCCCTCTCATCTCTGAACTCCCTCTCATCTCTGAACTCCCTCGAGTCTCTGAATTCCATCGAGTCTCTGAATTCCCTCACATCTCTGAACTCCCTCGTGTCTCTGAACTCCCTCGAGTCTCTGAATTCCCTTTCATCTCTGAACTCCCTCTCATCTCTGAACTCCCTCTAATCTCTGAACTCCCTCGAGTCTCTGAACTCCCTCTAATCTCTGAACTCCCTCTCATCTCTGAACTCCCTCTAATCTCTGAACTCCCTCTCATCTCTGAACTACGTCGAGTCTCTGAACTCCCTCGAGTCTCTGAACTCCCTCTCATCTCTGAACTCCCTCTCAGCTCTGAACTCCCTCGAGTCTCTGAATTCCCTCTCATCTCTGAACTCCCTCTCATCTCTGAACTCCCTCTCATCTCTGAACTCCCTCGAGTCTCTGTACTCCCTCACATCTCTGAACTCCTTCTCATCTCTGAATTCCCTCTCTTCTCTGAACTCCCTCGAGTCTCTGAATTACCTCTCATCTCTGAATTCCCTCGAGTCTCTGAATTCCCTCGAGTGTTTGAACTCCCTGTCATCTCTGAACTCCCTCGAGTCTCTGAATTCCCTCGAGGATCTGAACTCCCTCTCATCTCCTAACTCCCTCTCATCTCTGAATTCCCTCTCATCTCTGAACTCCCTCTCATCTCTGAACTCCCTCTGATCTCTGAACTCCCTCTGATCTCTGAACTCCCTCGAGTCTCTGAATTCCCTCGTGTCTCTGAATTCCCTCGAGGATCTGAACTCCCTCTCATCTCTGAATTCCCTCGAGTCTCTGAACTCCCTCTCATCTCTGAACTCCCTCTCATCTCTGAACTCCCTCGAGTTTCTGAATTCCCTCGAGTCTCTGTACTCCCTCTTATCTCTGAACTCCCTCTCATCTCTGAACTCCCTCTCATCTCTGAACTCCCTCGTGTCTCTGAATTCCATCGAGTCTCTGAATTCCCTCTCATCCCTGAACTCCCTCGAGTCACTGAATTCCCTCTCATCTCTGAACTCCCTCTCACCTCTGAACTCCCTCTAATCTCTGAACTCCCTCTCACCTCTGAATTCCCTCACATCTCTGAACTCCCTCGTGTCTCTGAACTCCCTCGAGTCTCTGAATTCCCTTTCATCTCTGAACTCCCTCTCATCTCTGAACTCCCTCTAATCTCTGAACTCCCTCGAGTCTCTGAACTCCCTCTCATCTCTGAACTCCCTCTCAGCTCTGAACTCCCTCTCAGCTCTGAACTCCCTCGAGTCTCTGAATTCCCTCTCATCTCTGAACTCCCTCAAGTCTCTGAACTCCCTCGAGTCTCTGAACTCCCTCTCATCTCTGAACTCCCTCTCATCTCTAAACTCCTTCTCATCTCTGAATTCCCTCTCTTCTCTGAACTCCCTCGAGTCTCTGAATTACCTCTCATCTCTGAATTCCCTCGAGTCTCTGAATTCCCTCTCATCTCTGAACTCCCTCTCATCTCTGAATTCCCTCTCATCTCTGAACTCCCTCTCATCTCTGAATTCCCTCTCATCTCTGAACTCCCTCTCATCTCTGAATTCCCTCTCATCTCTGAACTCCCTCTCATCTCTGAATTACCTCTCATCTCTGAACTCCCTTTCAGCTTTGAACTCCCTCTCATCTCTGAACTCCCTCTCATCTCTGAACTCCCTTTCATCTTTGACCTCCCTCTCATCTCTGAACTCCCTCTCATCTCTGAACTCCCTTTCATCTTTGAACTCCCTCTCATCTCTGAACTCCCTCTCATCTCTGAACTCCCTCTCATCTTTGAACTCCCTCTCATCTCTGAACTCCCTCTCATCTCTGAACTCCCTCTCATCTCTGAATTACCTTTCATCTCTGAACTCCCTCTCATCTCTGAACTCCCTCTCATCTCTGAATTCCCTCTCATCTCTGAACTCCCTTTCATCTTTGAACTCCCTCTCATCTCTGAACTCCCTCTCATCTCTGAATTTCCTCGAGTCTCTGAACTCCTTTTCATCTCTGAATTTCCTCTCATCTCTGAACTACCTCGAGTCTCTGAACTCCCTCTCATCTCTGAATGCCCTCGAGTCTCTGAACTCCTTCTCATCTCCACTAGGAACAAGTAAGGTAAAAAAGTGGGATGATGGCGGCTTGTACTTATAATGAGAGGTTTTCTAGTGGAAGCAAAATTTGAAAATTATGTTTTATGAGAAGAACAAATAAATTAATAATTTAACACTAATATTTAGTCAGAAGACACACATGGTACATTTAGCAAATAATGTACATCATTCAAAATTAAAACTAACAATTAATTATTGAATATGTTTAGTTTAGTTACTTGGTTATTTTGGTTATGGAAGGCCTCGGTATCACTGCAAACGAATTAAAATCCATAATTTCTCAACCACCCGTGCCAGCGAATCATCAGAATTAATATCTCATCTCCCAAACAAAGAAAGGTAACTGTAGTCCCAATCGTAGCAGTCTCAGCACACCCAAAAGACATAAGACGAAACCGCGCAGAAAGTGAATACAGCCAACTGTTCCCTGTCATACGATATCATCATTTATCGTAAACAATTGGAATATCGAAACATGATCAAAACGGATGAAACACACAACTCACGGTGTGCACAGAGCACTTAACTCAGTAGCTCCTGCAATTAGTTTAGTAATATACATTAAGTAACAATTAACATCGCTTGTGTACGTCTAATGGTAAAACCTCTCCTGTGTACGTCTAATGGTAAATTCGTGTGTACATATGATGGTAAAATCTCCATTGTGTACATCTGATAGTAAAACCTCCCTTGTGTATTTCTGATAGTAAAACCTCCCTTGTGTATTTCTGATAGTAAAACCTCCCTTGTGTATTTCTGATAGTAAAACCTCCCTTGTGTATTTCTGATAGTAAAACCTCCCTTGTGTACATCTGATGGTAAAACCTCTCCTGTGCACGTCTAATAGTAAATTCGTGTGTACATCTGATGGTAAAACTTCCCTTGTGTACGTTTGATGGTAAAACCACCCGTGTGTACATCTAATGATAAAACCACCCGCCGTGTGTACATCTAATGATAAAACCACCCGTGTGTACATCTAATGATAAAACCTCCCTTGTGTACATCTAATGATAAAACCTCCCTTGTGTACATCTAATGATAAAACCTCCCTTGTGTACATCTAATGATAAAACCTGTCTTGTGTACGTCTAATCATAAAACCTGTCTTGTGTACGTCTAATGGCAAAACCTGTCTTGTGTACATCTAATGGTAAAACCTCCCTTGTGTACATCTAATGATAAAACCTCCCTTGTGTACATCTAATGATAAAACCTGTCTTGTGTACATCTAATGATAAAAGCTCCCTTGTGTACATCTATTGATAAAACCTCCCTTATGTACGTCTAATGATAAAACCTGTCTTGTGTACATCTAATGATAAAACCTGTCTTGTGTACGTCTAATGATAAAACCTGTCTTGTGTACATCTAATGATAAAACCTGTCTTGCGTACGTCTAATGATAAAACCTGTCTTGCGTACGTCTAATGATAAAACCTCCCTTGTGTACGTCTAATGATAAAACCTCCCTTGTGTACATCTAATGATAAAACCTCCCTTGTGTACGTCTAATGATAAAACCTGTCTTGTGTACGTCTAATGATAAAACCTCCCTTGTGTACGTCTAATGATAAAACCTGTCTTGTGTACGTCTAATGATAAAACCTCCCTTGTGTACATCTAATGATAAAACCTCCCTTGTGTACGTCTAATGATAAAACCTGTCTTGTGTACGTCTAATGATAAAACCTCCCTTGTGTACGTCTAATGATAAAACCTCCCTTGTGTACGTCTAATGATAAAACCTCCCTTGTGTACATCTAATGGTAAAACCTGTCTTGTGTACATCTAATGGTAAAACCTGTCTTGTGTACATCTAATGATAAAACCTCCCTTGTGTACATCTAATGTTAAAACCTCCCTTGTGTACATCTAATTATAAAAACCTGTCTTGTGTACGTCTAATGATAAAACCTGTCTTATGTACATCTAATGGTAAAACTTGTCTTGTGTACGTCTCATAATAAAACCTGTCTTGTGTACATCTAATGATAAAACCTGTCTTGTGTACATCTAATGGTTAAAACCTCTCTTATGATGTCGCTGAGTGTTTGACGTTAGACGACTAGTCGTTATGTTCTTGTGTTGCTGTCTTCAGGTTTAAACTCCGGCCCAGTGGTCGCTGGAGTTGTGGGTAACACAATGCCTCGCTACTGCCTGTTTGGGAACACGGTGAACCTGGCTTCTCGCATGGAGTCACAAGGCCAACGTCAGTTTGTTTACTCTTCTTGAGCTGTTGACTTGAGTCAGAGATTGGTTGCGATGATTATATAGGACTGTGTGTGTGTGTGTGTGTATGTGCGTGTGTGTGTGTGTGTGTGAGCTGTGTGCATGAATCAGTATATTCATGATTATTTGGGGAGGCATGTCTTTATTTACTGTGTACTTGAAGCAAGGTCTAAATGAGTTGCCAGTTTGGATCTGAGTCTTCATCTGATTTATGTGAGTAATCTTAGTCTCAATGAGTTGACTTGAGTCAGTGCATGCAACGATCTGTACACAAATGACACAAGTTCATTATTTCAACTATTCAGTTGTTTCTGATTTCATTTCAACCATTTCTGATTTAATCACAAACACGCTCTCCCGTCTAACACCACCAACTTTACCATTCCGAACTTGGACAAACTCTCCTTCTTCGTGCTACATAAGATCTATAAACCGTGCATCCCTGGTAAACCTATAGACTCCGCTTGCTCTTGTCCGACGGTACACATCTCGAACTGACTGGACAACATCTTCCAACCCACCGTGCAGGTCTTTCCCTCACACGTTAGGGGACACTAACCACGCCCTTCAAACAATCTTCACCTTCTCTCCGCCATATTTGCTATTGTCAGACCTTGCACAGGACCTGCATTGTGGCGTCCTGGTTATGACCTATCTCTGTATGTCTGCTCCTGGTTATGACCTATCTCTGTATGTCTGCTCCTGGTTATGACCTATCTCTGTATGTCTGCTCCTGGTTATGGCCTATCTCTGTATGTCTGCTCCTGGTTATGACCTATCTCTGTATGTCTGCTCCTGGTTATGACCTATCTCTGTATGTCTGCTCCTGGTTATGACCTATCTCTGTATGTCTGCTCCTGGTTATGACCTATCTCTGTATGTCTGCTCCTGGTTATGACCTATCTCTGTATGTCTGCTCCTGGTTATGACCTATCTCTGTATGTCTGCTCTTGGTTATGACCTATCTCTGTATGTCTGCTTCTGGTTATCACCTATCTCTGTATGTCTGCTTCTGGTTATCACCTATCTCTGTATGTCTGCTCCTAGTTATGACCTATCTCTGTATGTCTGCTCCTGGTTATCACCTATCTCTGTATGTCTGCTCCTGGTTATGACCTATCTCTGTATGTCTGCTCCTGGTTATGACCTATCTCTGTATGTCTGCTTCTGGTTATCACCTATCTCTGTATGTCTGCTCCTGGTTATGACCTATCTCTGTATGTCTGCTTCTGGTTATCACCTATCTCTGTATGTCTGCTCCTGGTTATGTCCTATCTCTGTATGTCTGCTCCTGGTTATGACCTATCTCTGTATGTCTGCTTCTGGTTATGACCTATCTCTGTATGTCTTCTCCTGGTTATGACCTATCTCTGTATGTCTGCTCCTGGTTATGACCTATCTCTGTATGTCTGCTCCTGGTTATGACCTATCTCTGTATGTCTGCTCCTGGTTATGACCTATCTCTGTATGTCTGCTCCTGGTTATGACCTATCTCTGTATGTCTGCTCCTGGTTATCACCTATCTCTGTATGTCTGCTCCTGGTTATGACCTATCTCTGTATGTCTGCTTCTGGTTATCACCTATCTCTGTATGTCTGATCCTGGTTATGACCTATCTCTGTATGTCTGCTCCTGGTTATGACCTATCTCTGTATGTCTGCTCCTGGTTATGACCTATCTCTGTATGTCTGCTCCTGGTTATCACCTATCTCTGTATATCTGCTCCTGGTTATGACCTATCTCTGTATGTCTGCTTCTGGTTATCACCTATCTCTGTATGTCTGCTTCTGGTTATCACCTATCTCTGTATGTCTGCTTCTGGTTATCACCTATCTCTGTATGTCTGCTTCTGGTTATCACCTATCTCTGTATGTCTGCTTCTGGTTATCACCTATCTCTGTATGTCTGCTCCTGGTTATCACCTATCTCTGTATGTCTGCTCCCTCTACATCTCCATTCACGTTAATGACGGGCATCTGGCTCTCCTGATCTTTCCGTCGATCTGTCGAAGCCCTGCTTCGTCTGGCTGAATTAGTCTTGACTCTCAACTCTTTTGAACTTGACTCTCAACTCTTTTGAACTTGACTCTCAACTCTTTTGAACTTGACTCTCAACTCTTTTGAACTTGACTCTCAACTCTTTTGAACTTGACTCTCAACTCTTTTGAACTTGACTCTCAACTCTTTTGAACTTGACTCTCAACTCTTTTGAACTTGACTGTCAATTCTTCGACTCAACTGATGGGCTGGCTATGGGCCCATACTATTCCTGCCTATTCATGGGCTACATGGAACGTCACATTTTCCTCCTTCAGCGGTCACCTTCACCTTATGTGTTACCTGTACATCGCTAACGGTTTTGCTGTGCCCGATCTCTCAGGACTTGACTAAATTCTTTGATTTTTTTTCGTTTACCCGCCATTCGGTTTTCGTAATCTATCTCTATCTGGACCCTAGATGCAAGAACAATAAGAAAAATAACCTCTACAGAGATAAAAATGTGTTAGACGAATGACAGGAAACAGCCTGAGAGATAAGATCAGAAATGAAGAATTGAGAAAAAAGCTAGGAATAGCCCCCGCCATAGAATATATAAGGAAACAACAGATAAAATGGTTTGGCCACGTGACAAGGCAGAAAGATCAAAACTCAACACAACGAGCATCTCAACAAACGTTGTGAGAACACCAGACCCAAGGGTCGACCACGAAAAAGATGGATCGATGGAATATTAGAATCAATAGAAAACATAACAGCAGCAGAGGCGAACAGAAGAGCAAAAGACCGCAAATTATATCTCCCCTCGACTCTGAAAGGTTAGATGAGGAAGGAAAGAAGAAGATCTCAACCTCCTTGATTACCTTCTCAGACATCTCGGTCTATCTTCACCCATCAGGTTCGCACATTTCCATATTTTATAAACCTATCTTCACCCATCAGGTTCGCACATTTCCATATTTTATAAACCTATCTTCACCCATCAGGTTCGCACATTTCCATATTTTATAAACCTATCTTCACCCATCAGGTTCGCACATTTCCATATTTTATAAACCTATCTTCACCCATCAGGTTCGCACATTTCCATATTTTATAAACCTATCTTCACCCATCAGGTTCGCACATTTCCATATTTTATAAACCTATCTTCACCCATCAGGTTCGCACATTTCCATATTTTATAAACCTATCTTCACCCATCAGGTTCGCACATTTCCATATTTTATAAACCTATCTTCACCCATCAGGTTCGCACATTTCCATATTTTATAAACCTATCTTCACCCATCAGGTTCGCACATTTCCATATTTTATAAACCTATCTTCACCCATCAGGTTCGCACATTTCCATATTTTATAAACCTATCTTCACCCATCAGGTTCGCACATTTCCATATTTTATAAACCTATCTTCACCCATCAGGTTCGCACATTTCCATATTTTATAAACCTATCTTCACCCATCAGGTTCGCACATTTCCATATTTTATAAACCTATCTTCACCCATCAGGTTCGCACATTTCCATATTTTATAAACCTATCTTCACCCATCAGGTTCGCACATTTCCATATTTTATAAACCTATCTTCACCCATCAGGTTCGCACATTTCCATATTTTATAAACCTATCTTCACCCATCAGGTTCGCACATTTCCATATTTTATAAACCTATCTTCACCCATCAGGTTCGCACATTTCCATATTTTATAAACCTATCTTCACCCATCAGGTTCGCACATTTCCATATTTTATAAACCTATCTTCACCCATCAGGTTCGCACATTTCCATATTTTATAAACCTATCTTCACCCATCAGGTTCGCACATTTCCATATTTTATAAACCTATCGACACCCCTTATACCTCTTCTGTGCCCCTCCCCACCCCACACCTGTCTCGATGCTCTCCCTTTCTCTCCAACGCTTTAGCCGTCTCTGCGACCGAGTTGATGAGTTCCTTCATTAACGCCCATCTTGTGTTGACATTCTTTTGCCACATTCTTTACCCTGAATCTGGCCTCCATCGAGTTACCCACATTGCACCCTAGATCTCGCCACATTCTTTACCCTGAATCTGGCCTCCATCGAGTTACCCACATTGCACCCTAGATCTCGCCACATTCTTTACCCTGAATCTGGCCTCCATCGAGTTACCCACATTGCACCCTAGATCACGCCACATTCTTTACCCTGAATCTGGCCTCCATCGAGTTACCCACATTGCACCCTAGATCTCGCCACATTCTTTACCCTGAATCTGGCCTCCATCGAGTTACCCACATTGCACCCTAGATCTCGCCACATTCTTTACCCTGAATCTGGCCTCCATCGAGTTACCCACATTGCACCCTAGATCTCGCCACATTCTTTACCCTGAATCTGGCCTCCATCGAGTTACCCACATTGCACCCTAGATCTCGCCACATTCTTTACCCTGAATCTGGCCTCCATCGAGTTACCCACATTGCACCCTAGATCTCGCCACATTCTTTACCCTGAATCTGGCCTCCATCGAGTTACCCACATTGCACCCTAGATCTCGCCACATTCTTTACCCTGAATCTGGCCTCCATCGAGTTACCCACATTGCACCCTAGATCTCGCCACATTCTTTACCCTGAATCTGGCCTCCATCGAGTTACCCACATTGCACCCTAGATCTCGCCACATTCTTTACCCTGAATCTGGCCTCCATCGAGTTACCCACATTGCACCCTAGATCTCGCCACATTCTTTACCCTGAATCTGGCCTCCATCGAGTTACCCACATTGCACCCTAGATCTCGCCACATTCTTTACCCTGAATCTGGCCTCCATCGAGTTACCCACATTGCACCCTAGATCTCGCCACATTCTTTACCCTGAATCTGGCCTCCATCGAGTTACCCACATTGCACCCTAGATCTCGCCACATTCTTTACCCTGAATCTGGCCTCCATCGAGTTACCCACATTGCACCCTAGATCTCGCCACATTCTTTACCCTGAATCTGGCCTCCATCGAGTTACCCACATTGCACCCTAGATCTCGCCACATTCTTTACCCTGAATCTGGCCTCCATCGAGTTACCCACATTGCACCCTAGATCTCGCCACATTCTTTACCCTGAATCTGGCCTCCATCGAGTTACCCACATTGCACCCTAGATCTCGCCACATTCTTTACCCTGAATCTGGCCTCCATCGAGTTACCCACATTGCACCCTAGATCTCGCCACATTCTTTACCCTGAATCTGGCCTCCATCGAGTTACCCACATTGCACCCTAGATCTCGCCACATTCTTTACCCTGAATCTGGCCTCCATCGAGTTACCCACATTGCACCCTAGATCTCGCCACATTCTTTACCCTGAATCTGGCCTCCATCGAGTTACCCACATTGCACCCTAGATCTCGCCACATTCTTTACCCTGAATCTGGCCTCCATCGAGTTACCCACATTGCACCCTAGATCTCGCCACATTCTTTACCCTGAATCTGGCCTCCATCGAGTTACCCACATTGCACCCTAGATCTCGCCACATTCTTTACCCTGAATCTGGCCTCCATCGAGTTACCCACATTGCACCCTAGTTCTCGCCCCCACGAATCGTCCTTCCTTAGACAGAACTGTTCTCTCATTTTCCCATCATCCTTATCATTTGGCTGCACTCCGCGTCCAAAAACATCCACCGTTCTATCCCACCACTCACCTTCTATTCTCTGACCCTCAATAGGCGGCATTTAACATGATAGGAACCTTCGGATCATTTTGGTAGCTAGGGCAGTGAGGTACGATCCCCTGCAACAGATGTGTTTGCTGAACGTGCTCGTTCGTACTGCAGACTCATCAAGTTCTCTTACCCAATGGTCCCAAATGATATCCAGGAGGCCTTCTCCTGTGTCCCCTAACCGTATACAGGTCGTTAGCGCAGCCATAAGAAGTGTCAAATACGATTACGCGATCGGACTCCTGAGCGCCTGTACATCATTTCTCGTGACTCTGGCACCCCAACTTGAGATCTGCAGGTCATCACGGTTGTGGACACCTCCAGGTTACTGATATCGTCTCCTGCTTCTTCGGTACCCACAGCCAGTTCACATTGGAGAACCGACTTATAACTCGCTTTCGGCACTCCGCATCTTAAAGGGTTAGATTATCTTTACTTTTCTTTTGTAACCACTGGTCTCTACTTTCATACTACATGCAATATCACAATGACTATAATTGTCTCTTCTGGTCTCACTTCCTGTCTCCCCCTTCGTTACCTCTCTGTTCCCCTACTCCTTTTAGATCCCAACTTTAGGGGGGGGGGTGGGTTAAACCAATGCATTTTCTGTCCTTTTTTGGCACTCAGTGTCCTACCAGTCCCATCGATCCAACCACGTGACCACTAGGCACTTTGGTCCTTTACCTAACACTTCTATCTTTCCACCACCGACCAACATGGCCACACTTTGACTGAGCTCAGCATTGGAGTGTTCGCTTTTCGTTCTTTGGTATCTGAGAAGAGTCTCACCTCTTGTACAGGTTTAGCTGCTGCATACCAGCAATGATGACGTGGTTATTTAGTTGACAACAAATACGTAACTTGAGGTCTAAACAACTTCATTATGTGAGACTGAAGGCCTACACAACTTCATCATGTGAGACTCAAGGTCTGCACAACTTCATTATGTGAGACTGAAGGCCTACACAACTTCATCATGTGAGACTCAAGGTCTACACAACTTCATTATGTGAGACTAAAGGTCTAAACAACTTCATTATGTGAGACTCAAGGTCTGCTCAACTTCATTATGTGAGACTCAAGGTCTGCACAACTTCATTATGTGAGACTCAAGGTCTACACAATTTCATTATGTAAGACTCAAGGTCTACACAACTTCATTGTGTGAGACTCAAGGTCTACACAACTTCATTGTGTGAGACTCAAGGTCTAAACAACTTCATTATGTGAGACTCAAGGTCTACACAACTTCATTATGTGAGACTCAAGGTCTACACAACTTCATTATGTGAGACTCAAGGTCTACACAACTTCATTATGTGAGACTCAATGTCTGCACAACTTCATTATGTGAGACTCAAGGTCTGCACAACTTCATTATGTGAGACTCAAGGTCTACACAACTTCATTATGTGAGACTCAAGGTCTACACAACTTCATTATGTGAGACTCAAGGTCTGCACAACTTCATTATGTGAGACTCAAGGTCTACACAACTTCATTATGTGAGACTCAAGGTCTACACAACTTCATTATGTGAGACTCAAGGTCTGCACAACTTCATTATGTGAGACTCAATGTCTACACAACTTCATCATGTGAGACTCAAGGTCTACACAACTTCATTATGTGAGACTCAAGGTCTACACAACTTTATTATGTGAGACTCAAGGTCTACACAACTTCATTATGTGAGACTCAAGGTCTACACAACTTCATTATGTGAGACTCAAGGTCTAAACAACTTCATTATGTGAGACTCAAGGTCTGCACAACTTCATTATGTGAGACTCAATGTCTACACAACTTCATTAAGTGAGACTCAAGGTCTACACAACTTCATTATGTGAGACTCAAGGTCTACACAACTTCATTATGTGAGACTCAAGGTCTGCACAACTTCATTATGTGAGACTCAATGTCTACACAACTTCACCATGTGAGACTCAAGGTCTACACAACTTCATTATGTGAGACTCAAGGTCTGCACAACTTCATTATGTGAAACTCAAGGTCTGCACAACTTCATTTTGTGAGACTCAAGGTCTGCACAACTTCATTATGTGAGACTCAAGGTCTGCACAACTTCATTATGTGAGACTCAAGGTCTACACAACTTCATTATCTGACACTCAAGGTCTACACAACTTCATTATGTGAGACTCAAGGTCTGCACAACTTCATCATGTGAGACTCAAGGTCTGCACAACTTCATTATGTGAGACTCAAGGTCTGCACAACTTCATTATGTGAGACTCAAGGTCTACACAACTTCATAATGTGAGACTCAAGGTCTGCACAACTTCATTATGTGAGACTCAAGGTCTACACAACTTCATTATGTGAGACTCAAGGTCTACACAACTTCATAATGTGAGACTCAAGGTCTGCACAACTTCATTATGTGAGACTCAAGGTCTACACAACTTCATTATGTGAGACTCAAGGTCTACACAACTTCATAATGTGAGACTCAAGGTCTGCACAACTTCATTATGTGAGACTCAAGGTCTACACAACTTCATTATGTGAGCCTCAAGGTCTACACAACTTCATTATGTGAGACTCAAGGTCTACACAACTTCATTATGTGAGACTCAAGGTCTGCACAACTTCATTATGTGAGACTCAAGGTTTGCACAACTTCTTCATGTGAGAGTCTGCGTCTACACAACTTCATTGACTGAGAGTCAGCGTCTACACAACTTCATTGACTGAGAGTCAGCGTCTACACAACTTCATTGACTGAGAGTCAGCGTCTACACAACTTCATTGAGTGAGAGTCAGCGTCTACACAACTTCATTGAGTGAGAGTCAGCGTCTACACAACTTCATTGACTGAGAGTCAGCGTCTACACAACTTCATTGACTGAGAGTCAGCGTCTACACAACTTCATTGACTGAGAGTCAGCGTCTACACAACTTCATTGACTGAGAGTCAGCGTCTACACAACTTCATTGAGTGAGAGTCAGCGTCTACACAACTTCATTGAGTGAGAGTCAGCGTCTACACAACTTCATTGACTGAGAGTCAGCGTCTACACAACTTCATTGACTGAGAGTCAGCGTCTACACAACTTCATTGAGTGAGAGTCAGCGTCTACACAACTTCATTGACTGAGAGTCAGCGTCTACACAACTTCATTGAGTGAGAGTCAGCGTCTATACAACTTCATTGACTGAGAGTCAGCGTCTACACAACTTCATTGACTGAGAGTCAGCGTCTACACAACTTCATTATGTGAGAGTCAGCGTCTACACAACTTCATTATGTGAGAGTCAGCGTCTACACAACTTCATTGAGTGAGAGTCAGAGTCTACACAACTTCATTGAGTGAGAGTCAGCGTCTACACAACTTAATTATGTGAGAGTCAGCGTCTACACAACTTCATTATGTGAGAGTCAGCGTCTACACAACTTCATTATGTGAGAGTCAGCGTCTACACTACTTCATTGAGTGAGAGTCAGCGTCTACACAACTTCATTGAGTGAGAGTCAGCGTCTACACAACTTCATTGACTGAGAGTCAGCATCTACACAACTTCATTGAGTGAGAGTCAGCGTCTACACAACTTCATTATGTGAGAGTCAGCGTCTACACAACTTCATTATGTGAGAGTCAGCGTCTACACAACTTCATTGAGTGAGAGTCAGAGTCTACACAACTTCATTGAGTGAGAGTCAGCGTCTACACAACTTCATTGAGTGAGAGTCAGCGTCTACACAACTTCATTGAGTGAGAGTCAGCGTCTACGCAACTTCATTGAGTGAGAGTCAGCGTCTACACAACTTCATTGAGTGAGAGTCAGCGTCTATACAACTTCATTGAGTGAGAGTCAGCGTCTATACAACTTCATTATGTGAGAGTCAGCGTCTACACAACTTCATTGACTGAGAGTCAGCGTCTACACAACTTCATTGAGTGAGAGTCAGAGTCTACACAACTTCATTGAGTGAGAGTCAGCGTCTACACAACTTCATTGAGTGAGAGTCAGCGTCTACACAACTTCATTGAGTGAGAGTCAGCGTCTACACAACTTCATTGAGTGAGAGTCAGCGTCTACACAACTTCATTGAGTGAGAGTCAGCGTCTACACAACTTCATTGAGTGAGAGTCAGCGTCTACACAACTTCATTGACTGAGAGTCAGCGTCTACACAACTTCATTATGTGAGAGTCAGCGTCTACACAACTTCATTATGTGAGAGTCAGCGTCTACACTACTTCATTGAGTGAGAGTCAGCGTCTACACAACTTCATTGAGTGAGAGTCAGCGTCTACACAACTTCATTGACTGAGAGTCAGCATCTACACAACTTCATTGAGTGAGAGTCAGCGTCTACACAACTTCATTATGTGAGAGTCAGCGTCTACACAACTTCATTATGTGAGAGTCAGCGTCTACACAACTTCATTATGTGAAACTCAAGGTCTGCACAACTTCATTTTGTGAGACTCAAGGTCTGCACAACTTCATTATGTGAGACTCAAGGTCTGCACAACTTCATTATGTGAGACTCAAGGTCTACACAACTTCATTATCTGACACTCAAGGTCTACACAACTTCATTATGTGAGACTCAAGGTCTGCACAACTTCATCATGTGAGACTCAAGGTCTGCACAACTTCATTATGTGAGACTCAAGGTCTGCACAACTTCATTATGTGAGACTCAAGGTCTACACAACTTCATAATGTGAGACTCAAGGTCTGCACAACTTCATTATGTGAGACTCAAGGTCTACACAACTTCATTATGTGAGACTCAAGGTCTACACAACTTCATTATGTGAGACTCAAGGTCTGCACAACTTCATTATGTGAGACTCAAGGTCTACACAACTTCATTATGTGAGACTCAAGGTCTACACAACTTCATAATGTGAGACTCAAGGTCTGCACAACTTCATTATGTGAGACTCAAGGTCTACACAACTTCATTATGTGAGCCTCAAGGTCTACACAACTTCATTATGTGAGACTCAAGGTCTACACAACTTCATTATGTGAGACTCAAGGTCTGCACAACTTCATTATGTGAGACTCAAGGTTTGCACAACTTCTTCATGTGTGAGTCTGCGTCTACACAACTTCATTGACTGAGAGTCAGCGTCTACACAACTTCATTGAGTGAGAGTCAGCGTCTACACAACTTCATTGACTGAGAGTCAGCGTCTACACAACTTCATTGAGTGAGAGTCAGCGTCTACACAACTTCATTGAGTGAGAGTCAGCGTCTACACAACTTCATTGACTGAGAGTCAGCGTCTACACAACTTCATTGACTGAGAGTCAGCGTCTACACAACTTCATTGACTGAGAGTCAGCGTCTACACAACTTCATTGACTGAGAGTCAGCGTCTACACAACTTCATTGAGTGAGAGTCAGCGTCTACACAACTTCATTGAGTGAGAGTCAGCGTCTACACAACTTCATTGACTGAGAGTCAGCGTCTACACAACTTCATTGACTGAGAGTCAGCGTCTACACAACTTCATTGAGTGAGAGTCAGCGTCTACACAACTTCATTGACTGAGAGTCAGCGTCTACACAACTTCATAGAGTGAGAGTCAGCGTCTATACAACTTCATTGACTGAGAGTCAGCGTCTACACAACTTCATTGACTGAGAGTCAGCGTCTACACAACTTCATTATGTGAGAGCCAGCGTCTACACAACTTCATTATGTGAGAGTCAGCGTCTACACAACTTCATTGAGTGAGAGTCAGAGTCTACACAACTTCATTGAGTGAGAGTCAGCGTCTACACAACTTAATTATGTGAGAGTCAGCGTCTACACAACTTCATTATGTGAGAGTCAGCGTCTACACAACTTCATTATGTGAGAGTCAGCGTCTACACTACTTCATTGAGTGAGAGTCAGCGTCTACACAACTTCATTGAGTGAGAGTCAGCGTCTACACAACTTCATTGACTGAGAGTCAGCATCTACACAACTTCATTGAGTGAGAGTCAGCGTCTACACAACTTCATTATGTGAGAGTCAGCGTCTACACAACTTCATTATGTGAGAGTCAGCGTCTACACAACTTCATTGAGTGAGAGTCAGAGTCTACACAACTTCATTGAGTGAGAGTCAGCGTCTACACAACTTCATTGAGTGAGAGTCAGCGTCTACACAACTTCATTGAGTGAGAGTCAGCGTCTACACAACTTCATTGAGTGAGAGTCAGCGTCTACGCAACTTCATTGAGTGAGAGTCAGCGTCTACACAACTTCATTGAGTGAGAGTCAGCGTCTATACAACTTCATTGAGTGAGAGTCAGCGTCTATACAACTTCATTATGTGAGAGTCAGCGTCTACACAACTTCATTGACTGAGAGTCAGCGTCTACACAACTTCATTGAGTGAGAGTCAGAGTCTACACAACTTCATTGAGTGAGAGTCAGCGTCTACACAACTTCATTGAGTGAGAGTCAGCGTCTACACAACTTCATTGAGTGAGAGTCAGCGTCTACACAACTTCATTGAGTGAGAGTCAGCGTCTACACAACTTCATTGAGTGAGAGTCAGCGTCTACACAACTTCATTGAGTGAGAGTCAGCGTCTACACAACTTCATTGACTGAGAGTCAGCGTCTACACAACTTCATTATGTGAGAGTCAGCGTCTACACAACTTCATTATGTGAGAGTCAGCGTCTACACAACTTCATTGACTGAGAGTCAGCATCTACACAACTTCATTGAGTGAGAGTCAGCGTCTACACAACTTCATTATGTGAGAGTCAGCGTCTACACAACTTCATTATGTGAGAGTCAGCGTCTACACAACTTCATTGAGTGAGAGTCAGAGTATACACAACTTCATTGAGTGAGAGTCAGCGTCTACACAACTTCATTGAGTGAGAGTCAGCGTCTACACAACTTCATTGAGTGAGAGTCAGCGTCTACGCAACTTCATTGAGTGAGAGTCAGCGTCTACACAACTTCATTGAGTGAGAGTCAGCGTCTATACAACTTCATTGAGTGAGAGTCAGCGTCTATACAACTTCATTATGTGAGAGTCAGCGTCTACACAACTTCATTGACTGAGAGTCAGCGTCTACACAACTTCATTGAGTGAGAGTCAGAGTCTACACAACTTCATTGAGTGAGAGTCAGCGTCTACACAACTTCATTGAGTGAGAGTCAGCGTCTACACAACTTCATTGAGTGAGAGTCAGCGTCTACACAACTTCATTGAGTGAGAGTCAGCGTCTACACAACTTCATTGAGTGAGAGTCAGCGTCTACACAACTTCATTGAGTGAGAGTCAGCGTCTACACAACTTCATTGAGTGAGAGTCAGCGTCTACACAACTTCATTATGTGAGAGTCAGCGTCTACACAACTTCATTATGTGAGAGTCAGCGTCTACACTACTTCATTGAGTGAGAGTCAGCGTCTACACAACTTCATTGAGTGAGAGTCAGCGTCTACACAACTTCATTGACTGAGAGTCAGCATCTACACAACTTCATTGAGTGAGAGTCAGCGTCTACACAACTTCATTATGTGAGAGTCAGCGTCTACACAACTTCATTATGTGAGAGTCAGCGTCTACACAACTTCATTATGTGAAACTCAAGGTCTGCACAACTTCATTTTGTGAGACTCAAGGTCTGCACAACTTCATTATGTGAGACTCAAGGTCTGCACAACTTCATTATGTGAGACTCAAGGTCTACACAACTTCATTATCTGACACTCAAGGTCTACACAACTTCATTATGTGAGACTCAAGGTCTGCACAACTTCATCATGTGAGACTCAAGGTCTGCACAACTTCATTATGTGAGACTCAAGGTCTGCACAACTTCATTATGTGAGACTCAAGGTCTACACAACTTCATAATGTGAGACTCAAGGTCTGCACAACTTCATTATGTGAGACTCAAGGTCTACACAACTTCATTATGTGAGACTCAAGGTCTACACAACTTCATAATGTGAGACTCAAGGTCTGCACAACTTCATTATGTGAGACTCAAGGTCTACACAACTTCATTATGTGAGACTCAAGGTCTACACAACTTCATAATGTGAGACTCAAGGTCTGCACAACTTCATTATGTGAGACTCAAGGTCTACACAACTTCATTATGTGAGCCTCAAGGTCTACACAACTTCATTATGTGAGACTCAAGGTCTACACAACTTCATTATGTGAGACTCAAGGTCTGCACAACTTCATTATGTGAGACTCAAGGTTTGCACAACTTCTTCATGTGTGAGTCTGCGTCTACACAACTTCATTGACTGAGAGTCAGCGTCTACACAACTTCATTGACTGAGAGTCAGCGTCTACACAACTTCATTGACTGAGAGTCAGCGTCTACACAACTTCATTGAGTGAGAGTCAGCGTCTACACAACTTCATTGAGTGAGAGTCAGCGTCTACACAACTTCATTGACTGAGAGTCAGCGTCTACACAACGTCATTGACTGAGAGTCAGCGTCTACACAACTTCATTGACTGAGAGTCAGCGTCTACACAACTTCATTGACTGAGAGTCAGCGTCTACACAACTTCATTGAGTGAGAGTCAGCGTCTACACAACTTCATTGAGTGAGAGTCAGCGTCTACACAACTTCATTGACTGAGAGTCAGCGTCTACACAACTTCATTGACTGAGAGTCAGCGTCTACACAACTTCATTGAGTGAGAGTCAGCGTCTACACAACTTCATTGGCTGAGAGTCAGCGTCTACACAACTTCATTGAGTGAGAGTCAGCGTCTATACAACTTCATTGACTGAGAGTCAGCGTCTACACAACTTCATTGACTGAGAGTCAGCGTCTACACAACTTCATTATGTGAGAGCCAGCGTCTACACAACTTCATTATGTGAGAGTCAGCGTCTACACAACTTCATTGAGTGAGAGTCAGAGTCTACACAACTTCATTGAGTGAGAGTCAGCGTCTACACAACTTAATTATGTGAGAGTCAGCGTCTACACAACTTCATTATGTGAGAGTCAGCGTCTACACAACTTCATTATGTGAGAGTCAGCGTCTACACTACTTCATTGAGTGAGAGTCAGCGTCTACACAACTTCATTGAGTGAGAGTCAGCGTCTACACAACTTCATTGACTGAGAGTCAGCATCTACACAACTTCATTGAGTGAGAGTCAGCGTCTACACAACTTCATTATGTGAGAGTCAGCGTCTACACAACTTCATTATGTGAGAGTCAGCGTCTACACAACTTCATTGAGTGAGAGTCAGAGTCTACACAACTTCATTGAGTGAGAGTCAGCGTCTACACAACTTCATTGAGTGAGAGTCAGCGTCTACACAACTTCATTGAGTGAGAGTCAGCGTCTACACAACTTCATTGAGTGAGAGTCAGCGTCTACGCAACTTCATTGAGTTAGAGTCAGCGTCTACACAACTTCATTGAGTGAGAGTCAGCGTCTATACAACTTCATTGAGTGAGAGTCAGCGTCTATACAACTTCATTATGTGAGAGTCAGCGTCTACACAACTTCATTGACTGAGAGTCAGCGTCTACACAACTTCATTGAGTGAGAGTCAGAGTCTACACAACTTCATTGAGTGAGAGTCAGCGTCTACACAACTTCATTGAGTGAGAGTCAGCGTCTACACAACTTCATTGAGTGAGAGTCAGCGTCTACACAACTTCATTGAGTGAGAGTCAGCGTCTACACAACTTCATTGAGTGAGAGTCAGCGTCTACACAACTTCATTGAGTGAGAGTCAGCGTCTACACAACTTCATTGACTGAGAGTCAGCGTCTACACAACTTCATTATGTGAGAGTCAGCGTCTACACAACTTCATTATGTGAGAGTCAGCGTCTACACTACTTCATTGAGTGAGAGTCAGCGTCTACACAACTTCATTGAGTGAGAGTCAGCGTCTACACAACTTCATTGACTGAGAGTCAGCATCTACACAACTTCATTGAGTGAGAGTCAGCGTCTACACAACTTCATTATGTGAGAGTCAGCGTCTACACAACTTCATTATGTGAGAGTCAGCGTCTACACAACTTCATTATGTGAAACTCAAGGTCTGCACAACTTCATTTTGTGAGACTCAAGGTCTGCACAACTTCATTATGTGAGACTCAAGGTCTGCACAACTTCATTATGTGAGACTCAAGGTCTACACAACTTCATTATCTGACACTCAAGGTCTACACAACTTCATTATGTGAGACTCAAGGTCTGCACAACTTCATCATGTGAGACTCAAGGTCTGCACAACTTCATTATGTGAGACTCAAGGTCTGCACAACTTCATTATGTGAGACTCAAGGTCTACACAACTTCATAATGTGAGACTCAAGGTCTGCACAACTTCATTATGTGAGACTCAAGGTCTACACAACTTCATTATGTGAGACTCAAGGTCTACACAACTTCATAATGTGAGACTCAAGGTCTGCACAACTTCATTATGTGAGACTCAAGGTCTACACAACTTCATTATGTGAGACTCAAGGTCTACACAACTTCATAATGTGAGACTCAAGGTCTGCACAACTTCATTATGTGAGACTCAAGGTCTACACAACTTCATTATGTGAGCCTCAAGGTCTACACAACTTCATTATGTGAGACTCAAGGTCTACACAACTTCATTATGTGAGACTCAAGGTCTGCACAACTTCATTATGTGAGACTCAAGGTTTGCACAACTTCTTCATGTGTGAGTCTGCGTCTACACAACTTCATTGACTGAGAGTCAGCGTCTACACAACTTCATTGACTGAGAGTCAGCGTCTACACAACTTCATTGACTGAGAGTCAGCGTCTACACAACTTCATTGAGTGAGAGTCAGCGTCTACACAACTTCATTGAGTGAGAGTCAGCGTCTACACAACTTCATTGACTGAGAGTCAGCGTCTACACAACTTCATTGACTGAGAGTCAGCGTCTACACAACTTCATTGACTGAGAGTCAGCGTCTACACAACTTCATTGACTGAGAGTCAGCGTCTACACAACTTCATTGAGTGAGAGTCAGCGTCTACACAACTTCATTGAGTGAGAGTCAGCGTCTACACAACTTCATTGACTGAGAGTCAGCGTCTACACAACTTCATTGACTGAGAGTCAGCGTCTACACAACTTCATTGAGTGAGAGTCAGCGTCTACACAACTTCATTGACTGAGAGTCAGCGTCTACACAACTTCATTGAGTGAGAGTCAGCGTCTATACAACTTCATTGACTGAGAGTCAGCGTCTACACAACTTCATTGACTGAGAGTCAGCGTCTACACAACTTCATTATGTGAGAGCCAGCGTCTACACAACTTCATTATGTGAGAGTCAGCGTCTACACAACTTCATTGAGTGAGAGTCAGAGTCTACACAACTTCATTGAGTGAGAGTCAGCGTCTACACAACTTAATTATGTGAGAGTCAGCGTCTACACAACTTCATTATGTGAGAGTCAGCGTCTACACAACTTCATTATGTGAGAGTCAGCGTCTACACTACTTCATTGAGTGAGAGTCAGCGTCTACACAACTTCATTGAGTGAGAGTCAGCGTCTACACAACTTCATTGACTGAGAGTCAGCATCTACACAACTTCATTGAGTGAGAGTCAGCGTCTACACAACTTCATTATGTGAGAGTCAGCGTCTACACAACTTCATTATGTGAGAGTCAGCGTCTACACAACTTCATTGAGTGAGAGTCAGAGTCTACACAACTTCATTGAGTGAGAGTCAGCGTCTACACAACTTCATTGAGTGAGAGTCAGCGTCTACACAACTTCATTGAGTGAGAGTCAGCGTCTACGCAACTTCATTATGTGAGAGTCAGCGTCTACACAACTTCATTGAGTGAGAGTCAGCGTCTATACAACTTCATTGAGTGAGAGTCAGCGTCTATACAACTTCATTATGTGAGAGTCAGCGTCTACACAACTTCATTGACTGAGAGTCAGCGTCTACACAACTTCATTGAGTGAGAGTCAGAGTCTACACAACTTCATTGAGTGAGAGTCAGCGTCTACACAACTTCATTGAGTGAGAGTCAGCGTCTACACAACTTCATTGACTGAGAGTCAGCGTCTACACAACTTCATTGAGTGAGAGTCAGCGTCTACACAACTTCATTGAGTGAGAGTCAGCGTCTACACAACTTCATTGAGTGAGAGTCAGCGTCTACACAACTTCATTGACTGAGAGTCAGCGTCTACACAACTTCATTATGTGAGAGTCAGCGTCTACACAACTTCATTATGTGAGAGTCAGCGTCTACACTACTTCATTGAGTGAGAGTCAGCGTCTACACAACTTCATTGAGTGAGAGTCAGCGTCTACACAACTTCATTGACTGAGAGTCAGCATCTACACAACTTCATTGAGTGAGAGTCAGCGTCTACACAACTTCATTGACTGAGAGTCAGCGTCTACACAACTTCATTGAGTGAGAGTCAGCGTCTACACAACTTCATTGGCTGAGAGTCAGCGTCTACACAACTTCATTGAGTGAGAGTCAGCGTCTATACAACTTCATTGACTGAGAGTCAGCGTCTACACAACTTCATTGACTGAGAGTCAGCGTCTACACAACTTCATTATGTGAGAGCCAGCGTCTACACAACTTCATTATGTGAGAGTCAGCGTCTACACAACTTCATTGAGTGAGAGTCAGAGTCTACACAACTTCATTGAGTGAGAGTCAGCGTCTACACAACTTAATTATGTGAGAGTCAGCGTCTACACAACTTCATTATGTGAGAGTCAGCGTCTACACAACTTCATTATGTGAGAGTCAGCGTCTACACTACTTCATTGAGTGAGAGTCAGCGTCTACACAACTTCATTGAGTGAGAGTCAGCGTCTACACAACTTCATTGACTGAGAGTCAGCATCTACACAACTTCATTGAGTGAGAGTCAGCGTCTACACAACTTCATTATGTGAGAGTCAGCGTCTACACAACTTCATTATGTGAGAGTCAGCGTCTACACAACTTCATTGAGTGAGAGTCAGAGTCTACACAACTTCATTGAGTGAGAGTCAGCGTCTACACAACTTCATTGAGTGAGAGTCAGCGTCTACACAACTTCATTGAGTGAGAGTCAGCGTCTACACAACTTCATTGAGTGAGAGTCAGCGTCTACGCAACTTCATTGAGTGAGAGTCAGCGTCTACACAACTTCATTGAGTGAGAGTCAGCGTCTATACAACTTCATTGAGTGAGAGTCAGCGTCTATACAACTTCATTATGTGAGAGTCAGCGTCTACACAACTTCATTGACTGAGAGTCAGCGTC
>JAVIAB010000024.1:81466133-81588633 GCA_032433765.1 Megaustenia siamemsis | reverse complement strand
CATCATCAACATGTGACAACATCCAGTCACCATCAACATGTGACAACATTCAGACACTATCAACATGTGACAACATCCAGACACCATCAACATGTGACAACATCCACACATCATCAACATGTGACAACATCCAGACACCATCATCATGTGACAACATCCAGACACCGACAACATTCAGACAATATCAACGTTATATGAACACTCAGACAAGACATAGACTTCATCGCTGCGGTTATTGCAGGGCGCATCTTCCTGTTATTAACGACCGTGCTAGCGTCTACAACAAAACTCTGTCCTTCTAGTTAAGCAGATCCCTGCCCACCCACCTCGCCGCCGGCCAGTCGGCCTCTTGTTTCCCTTGTCTCTTATTTTGTCTCTTGCCACGCTAGGACAACGGATCATCGACAAGCGATCCGTAGCACAGCTTGCCCATAACTGTTGTGTATCCAGCACTCCGATATACTTATATCAACCTACCCCTATCATCACTCTACACGATAACCCCAGCCCCTCCCTCATCCCTATTTGAGTTAACCCTTGACGCCGCTCATTGGAAGCTCTTTCATCTTAACTCTCTCCCTCACACACCCCGCCCCGTCCTTTGTGCGCCCCGCCCCGTCCTTTGTGCGCCCCGCCGCGGTCTTCAAGATCAAAATCCTTCATCTGTTGCACGTGACTGCACGCGCCAAAATAACATGTCGATCAAACACAGGGCCCGCTCGAACTGTCTTCTACACAAGTCGATCATCTACAAAGTTTACATCTACAGTATCTACACAAGTCGATCATCTACAAAGTTTACATCTACAGTATCTACACAAGTCGATCATCTACAAAGTTTACATCTACAGTGTCTACACAAGTCGATCATCTACAAAGTTTACATCTACAGTATCTACACAAGTCGATTATCTACAAAGTTTACATCTACAGTATCTACACAAGTCGATTATCTACAAAGTTTACATCTACAGTATCTACACAAGTCGATCATCTACAAAGTCAACAACTACAGTATCTACACAAGTCGATCATCTACAAAGTTTACATCTACAGTATCTACACAAGTCGATTATCTACAAAGTTTACATCTACAGTATCTACACAAGTCGATCATCTCCACTCACAAGTCCAGATCTCCACTCACAAGTCCAGATCTCCACTCACAAGTCCAGATCTCCACTCACAGGTCCAGATCTCCACTCACAAGTCCAGATCTCCACTCACAAGTCTACATCTCCCCTCACAAGTCTACATCTACACACAACAGTGTACATCTACACACAACCGTCTACATCTACACACAACAGTCTACATCTACACACAACAGTCTACATCTACACACAACAGTCTACATCTACACACAACTGTCTACATCTACACACAACAGTCTACATCTACACACAACAGTCTACATCTACACACAACAGTGTACATGTACACACAACAGTCTACATCTACACACAACAGTCTATACCTACACACAACTGTCTACATCTACACACAACAGTCTACATCTACACACAACAGTCTACATCTAAACACAACAGTCTACATCTACACACAACAGTCTACATCTAAACACAACAGTCTACATCTACACACTACAGTCTACATCTACACACAACAGTCTACATCTACACGCAACAGTCTACATCTACACACAACAGTCTACATCTACACACAACAGTCTACATCTACACACAACAGTCTACATCTACACACAACAGTCTACATCTACACACAACAGTGTGCATCTACACACAGCAGTCTACATCTACACACAACAGTCTACATCTACACACAACAGTCTACATCTACACACAACAGTGTGCATCTACACACAGCAGTCTACATCTACACACAACAGTCTACATCTACACACTACAGTCTACTTCTATTCCTCTTAATCTGTAACATTTCTTCCTCTGATGGGAAAAGAGAAAAAAATAAAGTTCTTAAACAGTAGAACAACAACAACAACAGCAGAACACGAACAGTCACAACAGTAGAACAGCAACAACAGCAGATCACGAACAGCCACAGCAACAGAAAACGAACAGCCACAATGCAGAACACAAACAGTCACAACAGAAGAACACAAATAGCCAGAACAGCCGAGTTATTGTCATGGGCGGGTGGGGGGGGGAGGAGGGGATTATAGAAGATAAACGAGACAGACGAACTAAAGTGGACTGACTGACAAAAACAGACAGAACGATGACTCTCTTACCGAGATGGACAGAATAGAGGAACTGAACTTCTATTATCTGAGTGGTATGTGCTACTTGCAACATCTGAATGTATGTGCTACTTGCAACATCTGAATGGTATGTGCTACTTGCAACATCTGAATGGTATGTGCTACTTGCAACATCTGAATGGTATGTGCTACTTGCAACATCTGAGTGGTATGGGCTACTTTCAACATCTGAACGGTATGTGTTATTTGCAACATTTGAGTGGTATGTGCAACTCGCAACATCTGAGTGGTATGTGCTACTTGCAATATTTGAGTGGTATGTGGTACTTGCAACATCTGAGTAGTATGTGCTACTTGCAATAACTGTGTATATCTATCTATCTATCTATCTATCTATCTATCTATCTATCTATCTATCTATCTATCTATCTATCTATCTATCTATCTATCTATCTATCTATCTATCTATCTATCTATCTATCTATCTATCTATCTATCTATCTATCTATCTATCTATCTATCTATCTATCTATCTATCTATCTATCTATCTATCTATCTATCTATCTGTCTGTCTGTCTATCTATTTATCTATTTATCTATCTATCTATTGTCCTCGCGAACCTAAGGCAGCACCTAAGACAGCACCTAAGACAACACCTAAGACAGCACCTAAGACAGCATCTAGGGCAGCAATTCTAGACTCTATATCCGACGATCTATGTTATGAATTTTTAGACCTTACACAGGACCCGAATTGTATCTCGCCACATGTCTCTGTCCTTGGCTGGGATCTCAACCCCGGTAAGGCAGCTGATGCCTGCTATTATTGCCCCTCGCCATGTGTCAGGGTAGAATAATCCTCTTATTTATAGTCCCTCATAATACTCTACTTCTAACTGTTTTGTTCAGACACAGATCACAGATCACAGATATAAAACAGCACAACATTTGAACAAAGTATTGACATATTCAACAATCACATTTCACACATATAAAACAGCACAACATTTGAACAAAGTATTGACATATTCAACAATCACATTTCACACATATAAAACAGCACAACATTTGAACAAAGTATTGACATATTCAACAATCACATTTCACACATATAAAACAGCACAACATTTGAACAAAGTATTGACATGTTCAACAATCACATTTCACACATATAAAACAGCACAACATTTGAACAAAGTATTGACATATTCAACAATCACAGACTATACAAATCATGTTTATTTAAGTTTATTGAAACATTCTCTTGGCACGCCATGGTTAGTGGTAGTACTTCAATTATCATGTTCTTTATTTGAGACGAACTCAGAGGCTACCGCCGTTATTTATTGAATGTCTCCTAGTACTTACTTTCTCTGATGTATATAATTATATCTCTTACATTCACAATTGTCTTACACTACACTTCGATTGTAATTGATCTACTTACTATTTGCTTTCTGGATCACATGACTTCTGAACATAACTTGGAACACTTCACAAATAAACGATGCTATTACTGACTGACTGATCTATATTGGACTTGTTCTCTATGTTTCTAGTTCTACTTGTTCTGTTCTTGTTCTATCTACTTCGCAACCATCTGCTCCTAACTTCTGTTCTTGTTCTATCTACTTCGCAACTAACTACTCCTAACTTCTGCTTTTCCTTTACAAACTAACAAACATCACTGATCTTGCCTCACACTGCCCCTCTCATCCTGAGTTAACTTAAAATCTTCTTGTGTATGAGGCTAAGTACCCCCTTCTCATTTGAATAAGCTTTTGGCGTACTCTTTACGGAGGCTATACGCAGCCAATCATTTGTCGCGAGGTATAAACTCTGTTTGAACTATGTGTCAGAATTGCCAAAACAAGGCACCATCTTGACATTTTGTTTAACCTATAAGTTTCAAAATAACGCTGTTATGAACTCTTAATAATGATATTGATCTCATGAACTTGACCTGCCCCAGAAGTTGTTTGTCAACCTAATTCCTGGATATGTTGACTTTCTGGACAGGTTGACGGTTCAAGTCATGATGTTACAATTATCCCAGCATCTTTTGCAATAACAAGCAGGAAAATTCCACTCTCTCAATAATTCTGTTACTGCTATTTCTCTACTTCAAATCTATAAGCTATTACACCGGCTTGCTGCAGGAGCTACTGAGTTTAGTCTTCTGTGCACAGGGTGGCTGCGTTTTCATCCGAATCGTGTTTCGATATTCCATTTGCTTGCGATGAATGATGATATCGTATGACGAAGGACAGTTCAGCTGCGTTCACTTTCGGTCCCGCTTGGTTTTATGTCTTTTGACGTGTGCTGTAGCTGCTATGATGGGGAATACAGTTGCCTTTCCTTTTGGATCCTTAAATGAGATTTTTGTTTTAAATCCGATGATTCCACTGGCACGGGCGGTTGAGCAATTATAGATTTTAATTTGTTTGATGTGATACCGGGGCCTTTGACTAACCATAATCATAACCTTACTATTCCAGCCACAGTGTTGTTTTTAATGTTTCACAAGGTCGGCCTTTTTTTACTTTTACCCTCTGTTTCCCATTTCAGGGCCTGTTTCGAGACCCCTTTGTTGTCTCTTCTCATCACATGGCCAACATATGACCACTTTCTTCTCTTGTTGTCTCTTCTCATCACATGGCCAACATATGACCACTTTCTTCTCTTGATTACAGATGATATTTCTGGAGGCTTTGTCATTTCTCCACTAGTCGTAAACTCATCCTATGGTATACAAAGTACTTCCTTGAGACATTTCTTTTCAAAAGCATCCCGTTTATTTTCTATTTCTTTATTTGTTTTCCAGCTCTAGCATACATAAGTAAGGTTGGATAATACATTTGATTTGAAAATCCTGAACTATGTTTTTGTTCTCTGTAATTTAGATGTGCATATTTGATCAAGGTTTCTGAAAGTCATTCCTTCCTTGGCTATTCTGATTCTAGTTTCTGTCTCTGCGTCCTCTTCTATGCAGAATCCAAGATGTAAGAAGTCATGTGTGACTTGTGTGACATTTGTGACTTGTGTGACGTGTGTGACATTTGTGACTTGTGGTGCTTGCAACGTCTTCTATTCTATACCAACACACCACGTGAAGCCACCAACACACCAACACCACATGAACCCACTAACACACCAACACCACGTGAACCCACCAACACCACGTGAACCCACCAACACCACGTGAACCCACCAACACACCAACAACCACATGAAGCCACCAACACACCAATACCACGTGAACCCACCAACACACCAACAACCACATGAAGCCACCAACACCATTTGACCCCACCAACAACCACATGAACCCGCCAACAACCACATGAACCCACCAACAACAACATGAACCCACCAACAACCACATGAACCCACACTAACAACCACATGAACCCACACCAACAACCACGTGAACCTGAACCCACCAACATCCACATGAACCCACCAACACACCAACACCACGTGAACCCATCAACACACCAATACCACGTGAACCCACCAACACCATGTGAACCCACCAACACACCAACAACCACATGAACCCACCAAACACCACATGAAGCCACCAACACCATGTGAACCCACCAACAACCACATGAACCCACCAACAACCACATGAACCCACCAACAACCACATGAACTCACCAACAACCACATGAACCCACACCAACAACCACATGAACCCACACCAACAACCACGTGAACCTGAACCCACCAACACACCAACATCCACATGAACCCACCA
Source organism: Megaustenia siamemsis (assembly GCA_032433765.1). NCBI lineage: Eukaryota > Metazoa > Mollusca > Gastropoda > Stylommatophora > Ariophantidae > Megaustenia > Megaustenia siamemsis. The sequence continues at coordinate 81,582,666 of JAVIAB010000024.1, read as the reverse complement.
ACACACCAACACCACGTGAACCCATCAACACACCAATACCACGTGAGCCCACCAACACCATGTGAACCCACCAACACACCAACAGCCACATGAACCCACCAACACACCAAGAACCACATGAAGCCACCAACACCTTGTGAACCCACCAACACACTAACAACCACATGAACCCACCAACAACCATATGAAACCACCAACAACCACATGAACCCACCAACAACCACATGAACCCACACCAACAACCACGTGAACCTGAACCCACCAACACACCAACATCCACATGAACCCACCAACACACTAACACCACGTGAACCCATCAACACACAATACTACGTGAACCCACCAACACGATGTGAACCCACCAACACACCAACAACCACATGAACCCATCAATACACCAACAACCACATGAACCCACCAACACACCAACAACCACATTAACCCACCAACACACCAACAAGCACATGAACCCACCAACTCACCAACAACCACGTGAAGCCACCAACACACCCACAACCACATGAACCCACCAGCACACCAACAACCACATGAACCCACCAACACACCAACAACCACATGAACCCACCAACACACCAACAACCACATGAACCCATCAACACACCAACAACCACATGAACCCACCAACACACCAACAACCACATGAACCCATCAACACACCAACAACCACATGAACCCACCAATACACCAACAACCACATGAAGCCACCAACACACATGAACCCACCAACACCATGTGAACCCACCAACACCATGTGATTCCACCACACACCAACAACCACGTGAACCCACCAACACCATGAACATCAGCACCTAAACACCAAGAGCACCGCGGCGGATGAAAACTTCCGCCAATGAAAACATTATACAGCGGATTGATATCAAGTCCGTGGGACTACATCTCTGTGTCCAAACGCCGACTCTCGTTTACATATAAATGAGTCGTTCGCCCTCGCACTCGTTCTCGATCTCTCTCTCTCTCTCTCTCTCTTTCTCTCTTTCTCTCTGACACATCCGGGGGTGCACTATCACATAGATGTGCACTCTCGCAAGAAAGTCCTATAAGAATGAGCCAGTAAACAAAGAAAATACGTAGATCTGACTGGTCGGCCACACACACACATGTGTGTTCTCATTGAGAAATAGCTACTCTAACACACACACACTACCACACACACTACCACACACACGTGTGTTCTCATTGAGAAATAGCTACTCTAACACACACACATTACCACACACACATGTGTGTTCTCATTGAGAAATAGCTACTCTAACACACACACATTACCACACACACATGTGTGTTCTCATTGAGAAATAGCTACTCTAACACACACACACTACCACACACACATGTGTGTTCTCATTGAGAAATAGCTACTCTAACACACACACACTACCACACACACATGTGTGTTCTCATTGAGAAATAGCTACTCTAACACACACACACTACCACACACACATGTGTGTTCTCATTGAGAAATAGCTACACTAACACACACACATTACCACACACACGTGTGTTCTCATTGAGAAATAGCTACTCTAACACACACACATTACCACACACACATGTGTGTTCTCATTGAGAAATAGCTACTCTAACACACACACACACTACCACACACACATGTGTGTTCTCATTGAGAAATAGCTACTCTAACACACACACACACTACCACACACACACATGTGTGTTCTCATTGAGAAATAGCTACTCTAACACACACACACTACCACACACATGTGTGTTCTCATTGAGAAATAGCTACTCTAACACACACACACTACCACACACACATGTGTGTTCTCATTGAGAAATAGCTACTCTAACACACACACACACACACACACACACTACCACACATACATGTATGTTCTCATTGAGAAATACTAGCTACTGTAACACACACACACACACTGCCACACAAACACACCACAACATGAACACCAGGGTGGTATGGTGGGGTGGAGGGGGGAGCTTATTAAGAATACTTACCCCTTTGTCAAGTTTGTCATTGACCTCTGACAACAAACAACACGCGCGCGCGCACACACACAGCGAGTTTCATTCAGCTTTAACAAAACTCTCAAGGTCATAACCTCTTGGAAAGCCCACAAGGATGTCAGTAAACCTGGAGCTCTGGCATCGAGGGCAAGAAATGTCTTCTCACACTCGGCTCTCTCATGTGTGATGTCCGTGTGTGTGTCAGGCAACCACCGGTCAGCCTAAGACCTGTATTAAGCTATTAGCACTCCGCTTCATTCTGTCACACAGACCAAGCTGTCTACTTTACCAGCATGTTCACACACTGTCATGTTCCCTACACCGCTCTCTATCTAGCTCTCTTTCTCTCTCGCTTTGCCTTTCTCTTTAGCTCTCGCTCTCTTTCTCTCCTGTTTACGACTATAACAATACACACACACACACACGTATTTCTTGCTTGGTGTGGGCGGTCTCTGCCAGCATCAGGTGACAACCACGTCAAAAGACGTGGCAATCCAGGCATCAACTAGAGCCCAACCTTCAGGTGTTTGACCAACCTCTTATCAATGTCCACACCGAGAATCTCAACAGTTTAACATCGAGACTGTTGAGGTGTCGGCATTGTTGACTGTGTTTTTTTGTTTTTGTTTTTTTCTGTTGTTGATTATTTGTCATTTTTGTCCGAGTGCTGTAAACACACCCCTTCCTCTGAAATGATTCACTGATCTATCGCCTCGCAAGTTCCCCTCTATAATAATATTCATGTATTTGTCTACAGTCTAAACCACAAGGAAACTACTATTCGTGCTGTTTCCTCCTGTAACTGTTTGTCTACAACGCAAGTATCCAGCCCGACCCTATCCGGGAGATACTTGTCGCAATAGGACAATACAGATCAACAATTTATTCCCGAGTTCTGATCGTAACCCTATGCTATAGTCACAAGTACACATGCGTGAAAGACATCGTCAATGATGGCTAATTGTTTAGTTAGCCGAGTTGGCAGTGTTCCCTAGCGTTTGGCTGCTCGTGGCAATGCGCTGTGCCAAGGAGTACGGGTTCGATCCTGCTTCAGACCATAGATTGTTCTTTTTTTTTCTATGGTTTATTATCGGAAAAAATAAACAATAATCATGATGATGATGATGATGATGATGATTATTGGTTATTTTTTCCGAGTGCTGCAAACATACTTCTTCCTCTGAATTGATTCGCGAAACTGTTACGCCTGGAGAATGTAGACATTTACCAACAGGAGAATGTAGACATTTACCATCAGTAGAATGTAGACATTTACCAACAGGAGAATGTAGACATTTACCATCAGTAGAATGTAGACATTTACCAACAGGAGAATGTAGACATTTACCATCATTAGAATGTAGACATTTACCAACAGGAGAATGTAGACATTTACCATCAGTAGAATATAGACTTTTACCATCAGTAGAATGTAGACATTTACCAACAGTAGAATGTAGACATTTACCATCAGTAGAATGTAGACATTTACCAACAGGAGAATGTAGACATTTACCATCAGTAGAGTGAAGACATTTACCATCAGTTGAGTGTAGATATTTACAATCAGGAGAATGTAGACATTTACCATCAGGAGGATGTAGACATTTACCATCAGTAGAATGTCGACATTTACAATCAGTAGAATGTAGACATTTAGCATCAGTAGAATGTAGACATTTACAATCAGGAGAATGTAGACATTTATCATTAGGGTAATGTAGACTTTTCATGCGATTTTGCGTGTTGGAAATTACTGTAAAGTGTAGACATTTGTCTCTTGAATAGAGTGTAGATTTACCTGTCCGAATAGAGTGTACAGTTACCTTCCATGCAGTTGTAGACCTTCAACCAGCAGACAGAAATAGATACCTTTTTTTCCAATATGCCTAGGGGTGGGGAATTTGGGGTGGGGGGATTGAAGTGGGCACCTTTGACATCGTCACTTTCACACTTCGCCAATCTTCTTCATTTCTCTCTAACTTCAGTCATCCATTAGGTCTTTCTATTCCAAGCTGGTAGAATATAATTTGTATTTTAAGGCCCGCTGCAGAATTTACGTTTTGAGACTGATTATTGTCAGCTTTCTAATGCAGATTGTTGTGTTCACGTCAACCGGAGTTACAGTCAACCACCACATCGACAAACTCTCCTCCTGTTGTTGACCGATCCTAGTTGACCCACCCCTCCTTCAACGTGACTAACTCTCCTCCTGTTGACCGATCCTAGTTGACCCACCCCTCCTTCAACGTGACTAACTCTCCTCCTGTTGACCGATCCTTGTGACCTCCATCAACGTGACTAACTCTCCTCTTGTTGACCGATCCTAATGACCTCCATCAACGTGACTAACTCTCCTCCTGTTGACCGATTCTTGTGACCTCCATCAACGTGACTAACTCTCCTCCTGTTGACCGATTCTTGTGACCTCCATCAACGTGACTAACTCTACTCCTGTTGACCGATCCTTGTGACCTCCATCAACGTGACTAACTCTCCTCCTGTTGACCGATCCTTGTGACCTCCATCAACGTGACTAACTCTCCTCTTGTTGACCGATCCTAATGACCTCCATCAACGTGACTAACTCTCCTCCTGTTGACCGATCCTTGTGACCTCCATCAACGTGACTAATTCTTCTCCTGTTGACCGATCCTTGTGACCTCCATCAACGTGACTAACTCTCCTCCTGTTGACCGATCCTTGTGACCTCCATCAACGTGACTAACTCTCCTCCTTTTGAGCTATCCTTGTGACCTCCATCAACGTGACTAACTATCCTCATGTCGACTGATCCCCAGAAGAGGAGCACAGCCACTCGCCACACGCCACATCTCCCAGCAGCCACAGTCCGGACACGGCCGGAAATGCAAACGCCGCTAAAAAGCCCACAAGAAAACGAGGTAAGAACACAACTGAGGTCTCGCTGACCAGCTGTTCTACTGCTGTACCTGATTGTCCGTGTTTCTCCTCTTGTATTTCTTTCTTTTCCGCTGTTTGTTGTATTTTTCATTCTTAATGCATTTCTTTCTGTTGATTTTCTTATCGCTTTATCTGCTACTGCTGTTCTTGTTGCTGCTACTGCTGTTCTTGTTGCTGTTACTGCTGTTCTAGTTGCTACTGATGTTGTTCTTATTATAGCCACTGCGGTTAGTCTTGTTACTGCTACTACTGTTGTTCTTGTTGCAACTACTGCTGTACTTTTTGCAGCTACTGCTGTTCTTGTTGTTGCTACTGCTGTTGTTATTGTTGCTGCTACTACTGTTCTTGTTGCTGCTGCTGCTGTTCTTGTAGTTGCTACTGGTGCTGCTGTTCTTGCTGCTGCTACTGATGTTGCTGTTACTGCTGTTCTTGTTGCTGCTACTGATGTTGCTGTTACTGCTGTTCTTGTTGCTGCTACTGATGTTGCTGTTACTGCTGTTCTTGTTGCTGCTACTGCTGTTCTTGTTGCTGCTACTACTGTTCTTGTTGCTGCTACTACTGTTCATGTTGCTGCTACTACTGTTCTTGTTGCTGCTACTGCTGTTCTTGTTGCTGCTGCTGCTGTTCTTGTAGTTGCTACTGGTGCTGCTGTTCTTGCTGCTGCTACTGATGTTGCTGTTACTGCTGTTCTTGTTGCTGCTACTGATGTTGCTGTTACTGCTGTTCTTGTTGCTGCTACTGATGTTGCTGTTACTGCTGTTCTTGTTGCTGCTACTGCTGTTCTTGTTGCTGCTACTACTGTTCTTGTTGATGCTACTACTGTTCTTGTTGCTGCTACTACTGTTCTTGTTGCTGCTACTGCTGTTCTTGTTGTTGCTACTATTGCTGTTCTTGTTGCTGTTACTATTCTTACTGTTATTGCTACTGCTGTTGTTGTTGCTGCTGCTACTGCTGTTGTTCTTGTTGCTGTTACTGTTGTTGTTCTTGTTGCTGTTGCTGTTACTGTTGTTGTTACTGTTGTTGTTCTTGTTGCTGTTACTGTTGTTGTTCTTGTTGCTGTTACTGTTGCTGTTACTGTTGTTGTTCTTGTTGCTGTTACTGTTGTTGTTACTGTTGTTGTTCTTGTTGCTGTTACTGTTGTTGTTCTTGTTGCTGTTGCTGTTGTTGTTCATGTTGCTGCTACTGTTGTTGTTCTTGTTGCTGTTACTGTTGTTGTTCTTGTTGCTGTTACTGTTGTTGTTCTTGTTGCTGTTACTGTTGTTGTTACTGTTGTTGTTCTTGTTGCTGTTACTGTTGTTGTTACTGTTGTTGTCCTTGTTGCTGTTACTGTTGCTGTTACTGTTGTTGTTCTTGTTGCTGTTACTGTTACTGTTGTTGTTCTTGTTGCTGTTACTGTTGTTGTTCTTGTTGCTGTTACTGTTGTTGTTCTTGTTGCTGTTACTGTTGTTGTTACTGTTGTTGTTACTGTTGTTGTTCTTGTTGCTGTTACTGTTGTTGTTGTTGTTCTTGTTGCTGTTACTGTTGTTGTTACTGTTGTTGTTCTTGTTGCTGTTACTGTTGTTGTTACTGTTGCTGTTCTTGTTGCTGTTACTGTTGTTGTTACTGTTGTTGTTCTTGTTGCTGTTACTGTTGTTGTTCTTGTTGCTGTTACTGTTGTTGTTCATGTTGCTGCTACTGTTGTTGTTCTTGTGGCCGCTATAATTAAGTGATATATAACTAATAGGAAGGTGATTTATAACTGATAAGAAAAGTGACATACAACTTATAAGAAGGTGATATATAACTAATGTGAAGGCAGTTAACTGATAAAAGGTAATATATAACTGATAGGATAGTAATATATAACTGACAAGAATGTGATAAATAACTGTAAGAAGGTGATATGTAATAGGTAAGAAGGCTTAGAATGTGACATATAACTGGTAAGAAGTGATACATAACTGGTAAGAAGTGATATATAACTGACAGAACGTGTTGCATCGTCGACGAAGACATTTCTCCTTGTGACGTTTCACTTAGGTAGGTTGTAACGTCGACGTCAAAGCACAGGCCAAAATAGAAGACAACAAGTTGTGAACCGACATGCTCTCCTACGCCTGGCGGTGTGACTTGAGAACGAACGTGCGATAGGCACAATTATGTAGATGAGTTGGGCGCCACCTGTCGGCGCCCTTCCTTTAACCAGACAGAGATCGGCGAGCAACCTTCAACATCTGCCTGCTCCTGCATTGGGACAACTATGTTGTCAGCCTCCATGTTAAATCTGTTAGTGAGAGCCGAGCCAAGACAGTTGATCTCCGAGCCAAGACAGTTGATCTCCGAGCCAAGACAGTTGATCTCCGAGCCAAGACAGTTGATCTCCGAGCCAAGACAGTTATCTCCGAGCCAAGACAGTTGATCTCCGAGCCAAGACAGTTATCTCCGAGCCAAGACAGTTATCTCCGAGCTAAGACAGTTGATCTCGCTTATCTACTCTTCTTCCTCTTCTTTACGTTCCTTTTTGTTTTGCTCTTCCAACAGCTGAAGAAATGTCCATCGTCCCCAGTATGTCCTCTACCCAGTTCGATGTATGTCCTCTACCCAGTTCGATGTATGTCCTCTACTCAGGTCGATGTATGTCCTCTACCCAGGTCGATGTATGTCCTCTACTCAGGTCGATGTATGTCCTCTACTCAGGTCGATGTATGTCCTCTACTCAGGTCGATATATGTCCTCTACTCAGGTCGATATATGTCCTCTACTCAGGTCGATGTATGTCCTCTACTCAGGTCGATGTATGTCCTCTACCCAGGTCGATGTATGTTCTCTACCCAGGTCGATGTATGTCCTCTACCCAGGTCGATGTATGTTCTCTACCCAGGTCGATGTATGTTCTCTACCAGGTCGATGTATGTCCTCTACCCAGGTCGATGTATGTCCTCTATTCAGGTCGAAGTATGTCCCCTACTCAGGTCGATGTATGTCCTCTATTCAGGTCGAAGTATGTCCCCTACTCAGGTCGATGTATGTCCTCTATTCAGGTCGAAGTATGTCCCCTACTCAGGTCGATGTATGTCCTCTATTCAGGTCGAAGTATGTCCCCTACTCAGGTCGATGTATGTCCTCTATTCAGGTCGAAGTATGTCCCCTACTCAGGTCGATGTATGTCCTCTACCAAGGTCGATGTATGTCCTCTACCCAGGTCGATGTATGTCCTCTACCAAGGTCGATGTATGTCCTCTACCCAGGTCGATGTATGTCTTCTACCAAGGTCGATGTATGTCCTCTACCAAGGTCGATGTATGTCCTCTACCTAGGTCGATGTATGCTCTCTACCCAGGTCAATATATGTCCTCTACTCAGGTCGATATATGTCCTCTACCAAGGTCGATGTATGTCCTTTACTCAGGTCGATGTATGTGCTCTACCCAGGTCGATGTATGTCTTCTACTCAGGTCAACGTATGTCCTTTACTCCGGTCGATGTATGTCCTCTACCCAGGTCGATGTATTTCCTCTACCAAGGTCGATGTATGTCCTCTACCCAGGTCGATGTATGTCTACCTAGGTCAATGTATGTCCTCTACCCAGGTCGATGTATGTCCTCTACCCAGATCGATGTATGTCCTCTACCCAGGTTGATGTATGTCCTCTTCCAAGGTCGATGTATGTTCTCTACCAAGGTCGATGTATGTTCTCTACCAAGGCCGATGCATGTCCTCTACCAAGGTCGATGTATGTCCTCTACCCAGGTCGATGTATGTCCTCTACCAAGGTCGATGTATGTCCTCTACCCAGGTCGATGTATGTCCTCTACCAAGGTCGATGTATGTTCTCTACCCAGGTCGATGTATGTCCTCTTCCAAGGTCGATGTATGTCCTCTTCCAAAGTCGATTTATATCCTCTTCCAAGGTCGATGTATGTTCTCTACCCAGGTCGATGTATGTCCTCTTCCAAGGTCGATGTATGTTCTCTACCAAGGTCGATGCATGTCCTCTACCCAGGTCGATGTATGTCCTCTACCCAGGTCGTTGAATGTCCTTTAACCAGGTCGATGTCTGCCATGGAGCGCTATCTGTCTTGTTCAATCTTTCATCGTTTTTTTTTCAGACATTAGCTCTCTGATGTTGTCAGGACGATTGTAAAGCTGTTATTTTAAATCGGCCGCTGATTTAACGATTGTAAAGCTGTTATTTTAAATCGGTCGCTGATTTAACGATTGTAAAGCTGTTATTTTAAATCGGCCGCTGATTTAACGATTGTAAAATTAATGTGTGTATATAGACCTGTCGCCTTGAACAGAAACGCGTATTCCCACCCACATTCGGAGGTTATAGATATAACAAAGAGACATGGCTCAATGCGACAGTCTTTGCCTATGACGTCTTCGAAGGCTTCCACAGACGAGAGGAGACATGTGCTGCTGCTATAGATCTGGAGGATGCATACAACAGGGTACCATTTGAATATCTCATTAATATGCTCCTGAAACTGGCGGTGCACCCCTTCCTCATTAGATGGATCGCCGCGGCACTGTTTCAGAGGAAGGTGATACTCAGATGTGGAAGTTGGTCTTCCGAGCCAACATCCATTTGTCCAGGGCTGCCACAAGGCTCACCATTGTCACCAGTTCTATTTAACGTGTACACAATAACGATCACGGCCCAACAGCTGGATGGGAGGGGAAGAACTATGACTTTTGCTGATGATATTCTGGTATATAGACAGGGAAGAGACAGACGGGAATCGCCTCCACAATGCAAGACGAACTCGATCGCATTTCTTCCTGGTGTGGGGTTTCAGGTGCCTTGGTTAATCCTAATAAAGCATCAGTTTCATGTTCTCCCTTAACAATCATATCGTTAATACGACCACACCGATAGTACGAATGGGAGCTGATGAGGCGACCAGGAACAAGTTGATGACATACCTTGGAGTTAAGTTTGATCGCAGCGTGTGTTTTCGGGACCACGTCGACCATGTGATAACAAAATCCCGCAAGGATTAGCCGCCTTGAAGGTCATGGCAGCTGCCAGCATCGAGCAGAGGCTACTTACTCTTCTGTTCCAGGGATTAGTCCTCGCACCAATCGAGTATGCCCTGGCAATTCTTACTGTCAGTACGACTCAAATTGATAGGCTGGAGAAAATACAGAATGATACCATGCGCATTATCCTGGGATGTACAAGGGACACTCCCTGTGTAGCAATGAGGTATCTTCTTGACTTTCCAACCATGGATGACAGAATCAAGATCTGGAGAGCACGAGCATACCTGAAGATTAGTACAGATACAGAGCACCCATTGCACCACGTGCTCAACACAGGGAAAGGTGCCAGGCTAAAAAGAGGCAAATCATGGGTGGGCCGAGCAGAAGATGTTATCAAACAGGTCTGTGGGCGTACCAATATCAGCGTTGGTGAGGAGTGGATACCGGTGCCTACGTCATTCAAGGGGACTTTCTCGTGTATTGTCACACTCGACAGGAAAATAGGGAACAGAACCCGGTCGTGGTTAATGCTGAGGTCAACGGTCTCATCTGCGATAACACCGATGGGAAAGATGCAGTCATCTATACAGACGGATCTGTAAGACGACACCAAAGAAGTGCATGGACATTTACAGCACGCACGGCAGGCAGAATAGTCAAGGAAGACAGTGGTGCATACGTAATGACCACGAGTAGCATGACAATGGAGGCGATGGCAGTGACCAAGGCATTCAAATGGTTAGAGTCACAAGACTACACCCACGCGTGTATACTGAGTGATTCGATGAGCATGATAAAAAAAGTGGAGGCGGGCTCTGTACGCATGCAATGGGTAGAGTCGTTGCAGAAATCCAAAATACGTAAGGTCACCTTTGTCTATGTCCCTGGACATGCGGGAGTACGGGGAAATGAAAGGGCGGACAGGTTGGCTAGCTACGCTGTCGTTGAGGACGGGCAACCGATGGATCGGGCGGACATCATCAATGCCCTCCGAGATGTGGGAAGAGCACAGGACTTCGACAAACATAGATCCACTTCACTTCTTCGGATGATGGAAATGGGAGTTAAGATGGGCACAGCCAGAAATGAGAAACTTAGTGGCCGTGTAAGAAGACTTATCAACCAACATAGAACTGGAGTCGTCAGTCGCTGGACACTGAGGGAATTGCTGAGGAGGGGATCTGAGCACCTATGGACATGTTCGGAGTGCAATGATGCTGACCCGCAAATAACTCAATAACTCAATTGTGAGTTATTCTGATGTATTGTGACATGTTGTGGGTTATTCTGATGTTGTGTGATGTATTGTGAGTTATTCTGATGTAGTATGACATATTGTGAGTTATTCTGATGTAGTGTGACATATTGTGAGTTATTCTGATGTAGTATGAACCATGTAGAACTCTCCAATGTCGTGAGCGAATATTTAGAAAACCAAGAAACACAAGCTCCATTGAAGAGAGCGAGGGCACTTGTAGAAATCTGCTGTACACGAGAGGCTCACACGAGCCCTCCAAAAGTCAGTGTAAGCTCGTGTTAGACGTTTGTAGGTGGAAACGCTCGAGAGCGCTCGTGTACTGGCCTATTGTTGTGTTTATGGTTTGATGAGAACACGCGAGCCCGCTGGCGAGGGCAGGCAGGTATTTATCAATTCAACAGGTCTCTCGTCCAATTAGATACATCTGATGGTTTTATGCAAATTCGCTGTGGGTCTTCATTTCAGTCTCGGTGGCTGTCAACTCGTCAACGACTGCTGGCCTTTTTTCCCCCTTCATTTCTCATTTCTCTTTTTTTCCTGCCACTGTTTGAACTGATTGCTTCTTTTAATATTTTAATGTATAGACCTTTGTTGTTTAACAGTGAATTAGGCTCTCAGTTGTTCTCACCGCATCACTGGCTCTTTAATTCACACACACACACATACGCACACACACACACACACACAGTAAGAAAGGGAAGTGAACATTGTTCTGTCGGTCAGCATTTGGAACGTTTGTTTCTCCCACCACTTCTCTAATTATTCACATTACCCTCATTACTCACATGACCTTCATTACTGACATGACCGTCATCACTCACTATCATCATTCCTCCGTCACAGTTAGCGCGCCGTCACCTACAAAGTCACTTCGACGATCAGAAACCAAACATGGCGACATATCCTACTCCAGACTTCCAACATGGGATTTTCCGAGCCATGATTTTGAACCCACACCCAACCCACCATCAACCAATCAACCCTCCAACCCGCACCCAAATCACCAACCCACTATCAACCAATCAACCCTCCAACCCGCACCCAAATCACCAACCCACTATCAACCAATAAACCCTCCAACCCGCACCCAACCCACCAACCCACTATCAACCAACCAACCCTCCAATCCGCAACCAACCCACTATCAACAAATCAACCCTTCAACCCGCACCCAAATCACCAACCCACTATCAACCAACCAACCCTCCAACCCGCAACCAACCCACCAACCCACTATCAACCAATCAACCCTCCAACCCGCAACCAACCCACCAACCCACTATCAACCAATCAACCCTCCAACCCGCATTCAATCCACACTCAACCCACCAACCTACACTCATCCTACCAATCCAAGACATCTGGATGGTAACAAGAACCCCGACATCAGGCCGGGCTTGCATCCTCGATCCTCAAGTCTGGCGATGTTCAACTCGATGACAAATCTTGGCTGATATCCCGAGTTCTGACGTCACAAACTCTCACAGCAAATCGGCTCTTGTACCGGTGTCGTGTTGCCCGACTTCTGGTTCTAACCGGCGTTAAGTTTCACAACAATCCCTGGATCTGCGACGGCTGTTGCCCCAACAGTTACCCAGTCAGTTAGTCCAGGCGCTTGCCGCTGATTGGTAGATGGTGCAACCCTGCCGCCAGCGGAAATAAGCCGAATCCCACATTTCACGGTTGTTTGTTTTCTCTGATGGCGTCTGTTTTCATAGCGCCACCTGCAGCTAGGCTTGTTTGTACATGTCGAGCAGAGTCGGCGCAACATTGGCAACCATCTGACAGCTCGTGAACATACAAGCTTGGTGCAGTTCCTCACCTACAGCCAACTGGACACATCTCACCTGCAGTCAGAAAGGACAATATGAAAGCACACGAATGATGTATAAGTGCAAGAACACAAGTTGTGATTCAGTAACAGATCTACAGTCATCCGTTTGTGTGCATTGCTGGAAGTTATCTGTTGTCATTCGTGTATGTTTGTTGTGTAGCGTCGATGTGTTTGCGCGTTCTGTTTGCTTGGCTGTACCTCTGTACTCGTCGGCTTCTGAGAAACGCGAGGCCCGTGACAGCAACTCGAGAAGTTGTTGTACAAAGATGTGTGCCCCCGGTCAGAAACAAGCGTGAAATGAGAGTCTATGTTTGTTCTGTCAGGCCAGGTGTTAGTGCTTCACTCCAGGTCTCATCGCACGCGGCAACCAGGCCAGGCGGAGAGCAGGCTCATCTGGGGATTGTTTGTGAATTGTTGAGATACATACATCAGTTGAAACACGTTCCTTCCCAGCTCACGCTAGACCACTCCATTTCTTTATCAAGCCAGCGTGTCGATTGTAGCTCAGGTCTGTTAGAAAGTAGGTCAGCATCTGTTGACCTGGTCAGCACTGGTCTGTGGAGAAAGTAGGTCAGCATCTGTTGGCCTGGTCAGCTCAGGTTTGTTAGAAAGTAGGTCAGCAACTGTTGACCAGGTCAACTCAGGTCTGTTAGAAAGTAGGTCAGCAACTGTTGACCTGGTCAGCTCAGGTCTGTTAGGAAGTAGGTCAGCAACTGTTGAGCTGGTCAGCTCTGGTCTTTGGAAAAATTAGGTCAGCAACTGTTGCCCTTGACCGATCTGGTCTGTCAGAGATATCGCCTTATTCTTAAACACACTGGATGTTACACACTGGATGTAACGTGCTGGATGTAACGTGCTGGATGTTACACACTGGATGTAACGTGCTGGATGTAACGTGCTGGATGTAACACACTGGATATACTTGATATAAAATGTTTCCTTGTGCTAGGAGAGGGGCTGCCCTGGTTTATCTTCCAGTACAGAGAATGTTCATTTCTCGATTCTTCACAAAATCTCACACCTCGACACCGTCCCCCATCTCCGCTGTCTATGCTTGGCTTCTCTCTTTCTATTGGCATGATTTCTTTTTGTTTCTCTACCACTAATTCTCCCATGTTTGTTTCTCTACCACTAATTCTCCCATGTTTGTTTCTCTACCACTAATTCTCCCATGTTTGTTTCTCTACCACTAATTCTCCCATGTTTGTTTCTCTACCACTAATTCTCCCATGTTTGTTTCTCTACCACTAATTCTCCCATGTTTGTTTCTCTACCACTAATTCTCCCATGTTTGTTTCTCTACCACTAATTCTCCCATGTTTGTTTCTCTACCACTAATTCTCCCATGTTTGTTTCTCTACCACTAATTCTCCCTTGTTTGTTTCTCTACCACTAATTCTCTCATGTTTGTTTCTCTACCACTAATTCTCCCATGTTTGTTTCTCTACCACTAATTCTCCCATGTTTGTTTCTCTACCACTAATTCTCCCTTGTTTGTTTCTCTACCACTAATTCTCTCATGTTTGTTTCTCTACCACTAATTCTCCCATGTTTGTTTCTCTACCATTAATTCTCCCATGTTTGTTTCTCTACCACTAATTCTCCCATGTTTGTTTCTCTACCACTAATTCTCCCATGTTTGTTTCTCTACCACTAATTCTCCCATGTTTGTTTCTCTACCACTAATACTCCCATGTTTGTTTCTCTACCACTAATTCTCCCATGTTTGTTTCTCTACCACTAATTCTCCCATGTTTGTTTCTCTACCACTTCTCTCATTATTTCTGTGACACATCCACATCAGTAAAGACGTTGTTACACTTTCTCTGGTGAAGGTCTGGTCATCTACCCACAGTAGTTCATTCATATTGTTAGTTATGGCATCTTTGCTGATACCATTGCTGTAGGTCATGATACTATCGATGTGGGTCATGATACCATTGCTGTAGGTCATGATACTATCGATGTGGGTAATGATACCATTGCTGTAGGTCATGATACTATCGATGTGGGTCATGATGCCGTCGATGTAGGTCATGATACCATTTATGTAGGTTATGATACCGTTGATGTAGGTCATGATACCATTTATGTAGGTTATGATACCGTTGATGCACATGATACCGTTGATGTAGGGTCATGATACCATTTATGTAGGTTATGATACCGTTGATGTAGGTCATGATACCATTTATGTAGGTTATGATACCGTTGATGTACATGATACCGTTGATGTAGGTCATGATACCATTTATGTAGGTTATGATACCGTTGATGTAGGTCATAAACAAGAGTAGGGGTAGGACACATCTCTGCCTTACTCAGGACTGAGGTCCATGATACAAGACTGAAGTGAAGAATAAACGCTGAGGTCCATGATACAAGACTGAAGTGAAGAATAAACGCTGAGGTCCATGATACAAGACTGACGTGAAGAATAAACGCTGAAGTCCATGATACAAGACTGAAGTGAAGAATAAACGCTGAGGTCCATGATACAATATTTATCAGACAGGTTGATACACTGCGTTATGGTTTATAATGACATGCAACATTTTCGTCGTTCGGCCCAGTATATCCGACTTCATGATCACTTGATCTAGCCTCTTCCTGGTATCCACTCACGGCTGGAAATCCCGTTGTCGATCACAAATTCGTGATGATTTTGTCATCAAACATGGCTGGTGATGTTTCTGTCACATCAAACATGGCTGGTGATGTTTCTGTCACATCAAACATGGCTGGTGATGTTTCTGTCACATCAAACATGGCTGGTGATGTTTCTGTCACAAGGACGAGAATATGATATTTGTATCATATAGAACGAGAAGATATATGTATCATATAGAACGAGAAGATATATGTATCATATAGAACGAGAAGATATATGTATCATATAGAACGAGAAGATATTTGTATCATATAGAACGAGAAGATATATGTATCATATAGAACGAGAAGATATTTGTATCATATAGAACGAGAAGATATATGTATCATATAGAACGAGAAGATATATGTATCATATAGAACGAGAAGATATATGTATCATATAGAACGAGAAGATATTTGTATCATATAGAACGAGAAGATATATGTATCATATAGAACGAGAAGATATATGTATCATATAGAACGAGAAGATATATGTATCATATAGAACGAGAAGATATATGTATCATATAGAACGAGAATACTATGAATACAAATGACAACATGTGAATCACGAGGGAAAGAGGGTAGGTGAGAAAGAGGGAGGGAGGGTGAGATAGAGGGAGGGAGGGTGAGATAGAGGGAGGGAGGGTGAGATAGAACGGCCATGACTTGTGCCAAGATGGAGGTGTTCAACGAGAGAACATTCCCACTTCGATGTGCAGCAACATTGCAGGTGCGTCATCAGAACTCAGGTGTCCGCTGAATACTAATGAGCCCCAACAGGTGGGTAGGCAAAAAGGGATGCAGGTCCAGCGCGATCCGTGGGCCCACAGTGTGCTTATCTCCTTTGGTGAACAATCTGCGGGCCCTGATCACGTGGCCGCCATTTTGAGTGATCGCACCTTTGATGAATGAGAGCTTATTATGTTAATGAGCTGTTTACTGAGGGGTGGGTCAAGGACGGCTGCTGACAGATATGTCAGGCGATTAGCGTGTCATACGTGTCAGCGCGCGCACGGGAAGGGATACCTGTACGTGAGCCGTACCGGGGGTGTACACACGGCTCCAGCGGTTGCAGCTACGGCTGCGCTAAGTTGATAGAAATGTCTGGCTGGCCGTATAGACGTTCACAGGAAGAGAAGTTTCGTGGTGCAGTAGGTAATGAACGGGCGTACCGAAGTAAAGAGATCGGGTGCGAACTCTCTACCATCTGGCCTCTGGGTTTCTTTCTTTCTTTCTTTCTTTCTTTCTTTCTTTCTTTCTTTCTTCAATCCCTCTTGTACCCGTGCGGGTGTCGAGCGAGATACAAAGTTTTGGTTCTCTCCCTGTTGGCGGCTTCAATCATTGTCAATTGATGTTGTTGTAGCGTGTCATCGATGTTGTCTATCCATCTTATTCTGGGTCTGCCTCTCGTCCTTCTCTTTTAATATAAGTTGGTATGGTAAGGAATCACACGACATTCTTTCTTGATGGACAAGCCAGTTTATTTGTTGTTTCTGTATGTAGCTCATGATCGGTTCAATGCCTACTCTTTCTCTCATAATATCATTCTGTATGTAGCTCATGATCGGTTCAATGCCTACTCTTTCTCTCATAATATCATTCTGTATGTAGCTCATGATCGGTTCAATGCCTACTCTTTCTCTCATAATATCATTCTGTATGTAGCTCATGATCGGTTCAATGCCTACTCTTTCTCTCATAATATCATTCTGTATGTAGCTCATGATCGGTTCAATGCCTACTCTTTCTCTCATAATATCATTCTGTATGTAGCTCATGATCGGTTCAATGCCTACTCTTTCTCTCATAATATCATTCTGTATGTAGCTCATGATCGGTTCAATGCCTACTCTTTCTCTCATAGTAAAAAAGTAAAGTACCCCCCGTCACGCCAAGTGGCGTATAGGGAAATATGGTGTTAGTGACCCTATATTTTACAGACCTTCAGCACATGATTTTTGGGGTAATGTGGTCGGTATTACGCCCGTGCTGCTTTTACTTTCCCAGAAAAAATCCGGTACCCATTTAAGGCTGGGTGAACCCGGAGCCGTCGGTTGGGATCGAACCCTACCCCTTGTCCGTAGTAGTCCAGTTCACTAACCACTGAGTTATCGCGGCTCCTACTAATTTTTTTAGGGAATTAGTAAAACCCAGGTGTCCTCGCCAGGGTACGAACCCCGGCTGTTGCCGTGGTAAGCCAACCGCCTATCGATTGCGCTAACCGGACACCCTTTCTCTCATAGTATCATTCTGTATGTATCTCAGAATTGGTTCAATGCCTACTCTTTCTCTCATAAAATCATTCTGTATGTAGCTCAGGATTGGTCCAATGCCTACTCTTTCTCTCATAATATCATTCTGTATGTAGCTCAGGATTGGTTCAATGCCTACTCTTTCTCTCGTAATATCATTCTGTATGTAGCTCAGGATTGGTTCAATGCCTACTCTTTCTCTCATAATATCATTCTGTATGTAGCTCATGATTGGTTCAATGCCTATTCTTTCTCTCATAATATCATTCTGTATGTAGCTCATGATTGGTTCAATGCCTACTCTTTCTCTCGTAATATCATTCTGTATGTAGCTCAGGATTGGTTCAATGCCTACTCTTTCTCTCGTAATATCATTTCTGATTCTGTTCTCATCTGGGTTCAACCGGCCGTACCTGAGAATGTGTTTGTCGTTTCACGAAGACTGCTCTCGCGTAGTGCTGATCACAATGCTCAGATAATTTGTTGATGGGGTACTCGTTAACAAGAGGCGTGCCGAGATCCATTCTTTCTGCGATGTGCGCCCTAGAGGGAACACTTGCTACCAAGATGCACACAGCGCACTGACCGCCTCAAAGTAACGTCCATATCTGCCACTAGTAGCCATGAATGTCGCCATGAATGTAGTCATGTATACAGAAGGCACTCACACTTAGGGCACTCACACATAGGGCACCTATCGAGAGGCCACTAACATAGAGGACATTCACACAGAAAAAAGTAAAGTACCCCCGTCACGCCAAGTGGCGTATAGGAAATATGGTGTTAGTGACCATAAATTTTACAGACCTTCCGCACATGATTTTTGGGGTAATATGGTAGGTATTACGCCCGTGCCGCTTTACTTTCCCAGAAAAAAATCCGGTACCCATTAAAAGCTGGGTGAACCCGGAAGCCGTCGGTTGGGATCGAACCCTACCTCTTGTCCCATTCACACAGAGGGCACTAACATAGAGGGCATTCACACAGAGGGCACTAACATCGAGGGCATTCACACAGAGGCAACTAACATCGAGGGCATTCACACAGAGGGCACTAACATCGAGGGCATTCACACAGAGGGCACTAACATCGAGGGCATTCACACAGAGGGCACTTCCAGCTCTCAGTTACATAACCTATCTATCTATTTTCCTTTCGAACCGAAGTCGGCACATGGGTCAGAACCACAATCTCAAAAACAGAAACCTTGCGTGCCCAAATGGTACATATTGCAGAGATCACTGCTATAAAATCTATGGCTCTGTTTCCATAACAATACTTTTTACAATGACAGCTTGTCAAGGCATCGATCAACCTCCTTAGTCGCCTCTTACGACTTGCCTGGAAGATCACAGTGTCACTATTCTTGACTTCCCTCATAATGAGGCCCCGGTAACACACAGGAACAGTTACATAATAGGACAATTATTTCTGGCGTCACGCACGACCAGGCTCATTAAACTTTACAGAAGTTCCATGAACTAACGTCCACCATTTCTTATGTTGTCCACCCACTTCTCCACTCTACCACAATTCTATGAACTAATGTCCACCATTCTATGAACTAATGTCCACCATTCTATGAACTAATGTCCACCATTCTATGAATTAATGTCCACCATTTCCCTCTTGTCCACTCACTTCTCCCTCTCCTACAGTTCCATGAACTAACGTCCACCATTTCTTATCTTGTCCACCCACTTCTCCACTCTACCACAATTCTATGAACTAATGTCCACCATTCTATGAACTAATGTCCACCATTCTATGAATTAATGTCCACCATTTCCCTCTTGTCCACTCACTTCTCCCTCTCCTACAGTTCCATGAACTAACGTCCACCATTTCTTATCTTGTCCACCCACTTCTCCACTCTTCCACAATTCTATGAACTAATGTCCACCATTCTATGAATTAATGTCCACCATTCTATGAACTAATGTCCACCATTCTATGAACTAATGTCCACCATTCTATGAACTAATGTCCACCATTCTATGAACTAATGTCCACCATTCTATGAACTAATGTCCACCATTCTATGAACTAATGTCCACCATTCTATGAACTAATGTCCACCATTCTATGAACTAATGTCCACCATTCTATGAACTAATGTCCACCATTCTATGAACTAATGTCCACCATTCTATGAATTAATGTCCACCATTCTATGAACTAATGTCCACCATTCTATGAACTAATGTCCACCATTCTATGAACTAATGTCCACCATTCTATGAACTAATGTCCACCATTCTATGAACTAATGTCCACCATTCTATGAACTAATGTCCACCATTCTATGAACTAATGTCCACCATTCTATGAACTAATGTCCACCATTCTATGAACTAATGTCCACCATTCTATGAACTAATGTCCACCATTCTATGAATTAATGTCCACCATTTTCCTCTTGTCCACTCACTTCTCTCTCTCCTCAGTTCCATGAATTAATGTCCACCATTTTCCTCTTGTCCACTCACTTCTCTCTCTCCTCTGGTCCGAGTAACGACACACGTGGTCCACATTATGTGATGAAATCCTTAGTTCTGACCTACATCGTTAAGTCTGCACTTGGCCTCGATTTGGCCAAATTGATGTTTAACGTCATGGCGTTGTGGAAGTTGCCGGCTTGCGCCCTATCTTGAGTGTCATCGGCGTCAAACTCATCAATAGCTCCTCGGGGTTTGTCTGGTCGCCCAGCTGACAACCTCAATGGAGACATCCACCAATTTATAGCTGCAGCGGTCAGGTGCCTTCCTTCACGACGGTCGCTCAATCTGCGCCTGTTTTTATGATCTCCAGTCCCGTCTTTTCGTGTGTGTGTGTGGATATGTGTCTTTGTTCGAGAGCTCAACACTACGCGTTTGATGTGTGAGTGTTTGTAGTAGCTAATGTTTAATCGTAAAAAACACGGCGAGAAATTGCTGATAGCATCGACTGTCACGTGACTGAGATAAGCTCATTGGTTGGCGGGGAGATGTACATGCCCACCCATTGGCAAGCCCCTCCCTCCCCCTATGTTTATGCTCACACAAGCAATGTCCAGTACAGCCCTCGCACGAGACTCGAGCACGCTCGCGTCTGACTGCAGAGGGCAATGCTTACTCTCTTGAGGCTTGCCTGGGGTGTTGAATATGTCTCTGTCTCTCTGTGTATGTGTCTCTGTCTCTCTGTGTATGTGTCTCTGTCTCTCTGTATATGTGTCTTTGTCTCTCTGTGTATGTGTCTCTGTCTCTCTGTGTATGTGTCTTTGTCTCTCTGTGTATGTGTCTCTGTCTCTCTGTCTCTCTGTGTATGTGTCTTTGTCTCTCTGTGTATGTGTCTCTGTCTCTCTGTCTCTCTGTGTATGTGTCTCTGTCTCTCTGTGTATGTGTCTCTGTCTCTCTGTATATGTGTCTTTGTCTCTCTGTGTATGTGTCTCTGTCTCTCTGTGTATGTGTCTTTGTCTCTCTGTGTATGTGTCTCTGTCTCTCTGTCTCTCTGTGTATGTGTCTTTGTCTCTCTGTGTATGTGTCTCTGTCTCTCTGTGTATGCGTCTTTGTCTCTCTGTGTATGTGTCTTTGTCTCTCTGTGTATGTGTCTTTGTCTCTCTGTGTATGTGTCTCTGTCTCTCTGTGTATGTGTCTTTGTCTCTCTGTGTATGTGTCTCTGTCTCTGTGTGTGTGTGTCTTTGTCTCTCTGTGTATGTGTCTCTGTCTCTCTGTGTATGTGTCTTTGTCTCTCTGTGTATGTGTCTCTGTCTCTCTGTGTATGTGTCTCTGTCTCCATGTGTATGTGTCTCTGTCTCTCTGTGTATGTGTCTCTGTCTCTCTGTGTATGTGTCTCTGTCTCTCTGTGTATGTGTCTCTGTCTCCCTGTGTATGTGTCTCTGTCTCTCTGTGTATGTGTCTTTGTCTCTCTGTGTATGTGTCTCTGTCTCTCTGTGTATGTGTCTCTGTCTCTCTGTGTATGTGTCTCTGTCTCTCTGTGTATGTGTCTCTGTCTCTCTGTGTATGTGTCTCTGTCTCTCTGTGTATGTGTCTCTGTCTCTCTGTGTATGTGTCTCTGTCTCTCTGTGTATGTGTCTCTGTCTCTCTGTGTATGTGTCTCTGTCTCTCTGTGTATGTGTCTCTGTCTCTCTGTGTATGTGTCTCTGTCTCTCTGTGTATGTGTCTCTGTCTCTCTGTGTATGTGTCTCTGTCTCTCTGTGTATGTGTCTCTGTCTCTCTGTGTATGTGTCTCTGTCTCTCTGTGTATGTGTCTTTATCTCTCTGTGTATGTGTCTCTGTCTCCCTGTCTCTCTGTATATGTGTATATGTGTCTTTGTCTCCCTGTCTCTCTGTGTATGTGTCTCTGTCTCCCTGTCTCTCTGTGTATGTGTCTCTGTCTCTCCGTATGTGACTGTCTCAATCTCCCCCTCTCTGTGTCTATATTTATGTCTCTCTGTGTATGTGTCTCTATGTCTCTCTCTCTCTCTCATTATCTCTCTATATGTACGTGTATGTCTATCTTACTCTTCGTCTTCACACTTTCTCCCTCTCCCCATCACTATTTCTCCCTCTCCCCATCACTATTTCTCCCTCTCCCCATCACTATTTCTCCCTCTTCCCATCACTATTTCTCCCTCTCCCTATCACTATTTCTCCCTCTTCCCATCACTATTTCTCCCTCTCCCCATCACTATTTATCCCTCTCCCCATCACTATTTCTCCCTCTCCCCATCACTATTTCTCCCTCTTCCCATCACTATTTCTCCCTCTCCCCATCACTATTTCTCCCTCTACCCATCACTATTTCTCCCTCTCCCCATCACTATTTCTCCCTCTTCCCATCACTATTTCTCCCTCTTCCCATCACTATTTCTCCCTCTCCCCATCACTATTTCTCCCTCTTCCCATCACTATTTCTCCCTCACCCCATTACTATTTCTCCCTCTCCCCATCACTATTTCTCCCTCTTCCCATCACTATTTCTCCCTCTCCCCATCACTATTTCTCCCTCTTCCCATCACTATTTCTCCCTCTTCCCATCACTATTTCTCCCTCTCCCCATCACTATTTCTCCCTCAACACCCCATTTCCTTCTTTCCTCTCACTGTCACCTTTCTCTGCCTCATTTCCACTGTTATCTTTCTCTCCCCTCTTTGTTCTTTACGTCGTTCTTCTATTGTTTCCTCACTTTCTATTCTCCCAATCTCATGTGGCTACATCTCTTTCAGCTCCCCGTCTATACTTCACTTTTATCTCTATGTGATCTCAATGAGACAGTTATCTCGCCTTTATGTGATCTCAATGAGACAGTTATCTCACCTTTATGTGATCTCAAGGAGACAATTATCTCACCTTTATGTGATCTCACTGAGACAGTTATCTCGACTTGCTGTGATCTCACAGCGATTGCTAAATCTGTATGGCATCTCAAAGAGACAGCTATTTTGTATGTGACCTCACCTGTAGTCAGCCTGATATAAGAGTGGCATTCAATACTGTACTCTCTGTCGGTTGAGCAGGTTCCAGGTCTCCATAGAAGTAGTGGTTGTGTCCCAGGTCTGTAGAATGTAGTGGTTGTGTCCCAGGTCTGTAGAATGTAGTGGTTGTGTCCCAGGTCTGGAGAATGTAGTGGTTGTGTCCCTGGTCTGTAGAATGTAGTGGTTGTGTCCCTGGTCTGTAGAATGTAGTAGTTGTGTCCCTGGTTTGTAGAAGGTAGTCGTTGTGTCCCTGGTTTGTAGAAGGTAGTGGTTGTGTCCCTGGTTTGTAGAAGGTAGTCGTTGTGTCCCTGGTTTGTAGAAGGTAGTCGTTGTGTCCCTGGTCTGTAGAAGGTAGTCGTTGTGTCCAAAGTCTGTAGAAGGTAGTGGTTGTGTCCAAAGTCTGTAGAACGTAGTGGTTGTGTCCCTGGTCTGTAGAAGATAGTGGTTGTGTCCCAAGTCTGTAGAAGGTAGTGGTTGTGTCCCAAGTCTGTAGAAGGTAGTGGTTGTGTCCCAAGTCTATAGAAGGTAGTGGTTGTGTCTCAAGTCTGTAGAAGGTATTCGTTGTGTCCCAAGTCTGTAGAAGGTAGTGGTTGTGTCCCAAGTCTGTAGAAGGTAGTGGTTGTGTCCCAAGTCTATAGAAGGTAGTGGTTGTGTCCCTGGTCTGTAGAAGGTAGTGGTTGTGTCCGTGGTTTGTACAAGTTGGTAGTGGTTGTGTCCCTGGTTTGTAGAAGGTAGTCGTTGTGTCCCTGGTTTGTAGAAGGTAGTCGTTGTGTCCCTGGTTTGTAGAAGGTAGTCGTTGTGTCCCAAGTCAGTAGAAGGTAGTGGTTGTGTCCCTGGTCTGTAGAAGGTAGTGGTTGTGTCAATGGTCTGTAGAAGGTAGTGGTTGTGTCCCTGGTCTGTAGAAGGTAGTGGTTGTGTCCCAAGTCTATAGAAGGTAGTGGTTGTGTCCCAAGTCTATAGAAGGTAGTGGTTGTGTCTCAAGTCTGTAGAAGGTAGTGGTTGTGTCCCAAGTCTGTAGAAGATAGTGGTTGTGTCCCAAGTCTGTAGAAGGTAGTGGTTGTGTCCCAAGTCTATAGAAGGTAGTGGTTGTGTCTCAAGTCTGTAGAAGGTATTCGTTGTGTCCCAAGTCTGTAGAAGGTAGTGGTTGTGTCCCAAGTCTGTAGAAGGTAGTGGTTGTGTCCCAAGTCTATAGAAGGTAGTGGTTGTGTCCCTGGTCTGTAGAAGGTAGTGGTTGTGTCCCAAGTCTGTAGAAGGTAGTGGTTGTGTCCCAAGTCTGTAGAAGGTAGTCGTTGTGTCCCAAGTCTGTAGAAGGTAGTGGTTGTGTCCCAAGTCTGTAGAAGGTAGTGGTTGTGTCCCAAGTCTGTAGGAGGTAGTGGTTGCGTCCCAAGTCTGTAGAAGGTAGTGGTTGTGTCCCAAGTCTGTAGAAGGTAGTGGTTGTGTCCCAAGTCTGTAGAAGGTAGTGGTTGTGTCCCAAGTCTGTAGAAGGTAGTGGTTGTGTCCCAAGTCTGTAGAAGGTATTCGTTGTGTCGCAAGTCTGTAGAATGTAGTGGTTGTGTCCCAAGTCTGTAGAAGGTAGTGGTTGTGTCCCAAGTCTGTAGAAGGTAGTGGTTGTGTCCCAAGTCTGTAGAAGGTAGTGGTTGTGTCCCAAGTCTGTAGAAGGTAGTGGTTGTGTCCCAAGTCTGTAGAAGGTATTCGTTGTGTCGCAAGTCTGTAGAATGTAGTGGTTGTGTCCCAAGTCTGTAGAAGGTAGTGGTTGTGTCCCAAGTCTGTAGAAGGTAGTGGTTGTGTCCCAAGTCTGTAGAAGGTAGTGGTTGTGTCCCAAGTCTGTAGAAGGTTGTGTCCCTGACCTGGGACCACTAATCTCTTAACGTTTTCTCCCTGGCACAGAGACTGTGCGCGCTAATCGAATTGACAGAACCTCGATGGAGCCAGACTGAGAAAACACTTAGCTCACCGCAGGAGCCGTGCCGTGCCTTCTCATGTTTGTTGACTTTTGTGGGGACTGTGGGGGGCGGGTGAATAAACATTGGGCGCTTGGAGCCCCCGTTAGGGCTCACTTTGGTGAAACTCTCCGCCCCAGAAAGTGAGTGTCTCTCACACCTTCCGGCTAATACTTCTCGCCACTTTCCGTAAACGATCGTCTGGGAGGTGTCCAGCTCCACATTCCCTGGTTGAGCACAACTTTAGTTTGTTTTCTCAGCGTCGTTTTTAATTAACATCAGACTTGGTGACACTGAGTTCAGGCACAGGAAAGTTAGTCTCTGTCTCTCTCTCTCTCTCTCTCTCTCTCTCTCTCTCTCGCTCTCTCTCTCTCTCTCTCACTATCTCTCTTTGTCTGATTTCCTGTGACCTAAATAAACAACAAGAGCAAGATAAAAGGGAACTATACACATGGAAAAGCCCTGGAGATAAGATGAGGAATCAAATAGATTACATAATGATAAAAGAAAGGTTCCGTAACAGCGTAAAGAAAGCCAAAACCTACCAGGAGCAGATATTAATTCAGATCACAATCCTGTAATGATTAAAATGAAAATCAAACTAAAGAGAAACAAGCAAAAGTCTAATTCATCAATAAATCAACTAGATATAACAGCTTAAAATCAAAAAGATATTAAAAATACCTATACAATACAAGTAAAAAACACATACCAGAAGCTGCTAGAAGAAGGAATTGAGCAATACAGAAGAGAAAATCCTGATGAAAAAGTAACAACCAAATGGCAATGCATAAAGAAAAGCATACAAGAAACCTGCAACACCTTACCCAAAAGAAGAAAGAACAAAAAAAATGGATAACTAACACCATCTTAGAAAAAATTTAAGAAAGGAGACAAGCGAAGAACACTGCCCAATACAATAAAATAGATAATGAGATACGCAAAATGTGCAAAAGGCAAAAGAAGACTGGCTCAGCCAAAAATCTATAGAAATAGAAACTATGGAAAGCAAACAATACTTTTAAGAGGAATTCACACAGAAATAAAGAGAATGACTAATAAAAATAAAGGATAGATAAAGGTGGATGCATTGCAGACAAAAAAGGAAAAATGCTAACAGATAATAAGGATATTATAGATAGATGGTAGGGATATATAACAGAACTATTTCAGGATCAAAGGGACAAGAAACCAGTTATAAAATGTACATCAGGCTATACAATCTTAAAATTTGAGGTGGAAAAAGCTATAAAAACAATGAAAAGGAGAAAAGCAGCAGGACCTGACAGCATACAGATAGAGGTGATACAGACACTAGAAGATTTTGGCATTGAAGTGTTTACAGACATATGCAACGACATATACCACACAGGATACATACCAAATGAAATAAAAACATCCAACTTTCATTGCATTGCCTAAAAAGAATGGTGCAGTTGAATGCAGGACTTTAGAACAATAAGCCTAATGAGCCATGTTACAAAAATCTTGCTAAAAGTTATACAAGGAAGGATTCAAAATAAAATCAATACTGAATTAGATGAGCAGCAATTTGGATTTAGGAAAAATAGCGGGACAAAAGAAGCCATATTCTGCATGAGAACATCAATCGAAAAAAACACAGAAGTAAACAAACCAATATATGCCTGCTTCATAGACTACACCAAAGCTTTTGATAGAGTACACCACAAACAACTTATAGAATGCCTAAAAGAGATACATCTAGATGACATGGACTTACGACTAATATGTAATCTATACTGGGAGCAAACAGCAATAATAAAATATAACAAAGATAACTCTACACCCATTGATATAAATAGAGGAGTAAGACAAGGATGCATCCTATCACCAAGCTTGTTCAATCTATACACTGAGCAAATCTTTAAAAACACCACAGAGATGCCAGGCCTACAAATTAATGGAAAGATAATCAATAACCTAAGATATGCTGACGATACTGTACTACTAGCAGAAAATCCTAAAGATCTACAACAATTACTTAATGTAATAAACATGACAAGCAAAATATATGGACTAGATATGAATATAACAAAGACTAAAACTATGATCATAAACAAAGAAGACACTCAAAACTCACAAGTGGATATCAAAATAGAAGGAATAGACCTGGATACAGTTCAGAGCTACAACTACCTGGGACATACTATAACCAGTGATGGAAAATGTACAACTGAAATAAACAAAAGAATAGGAGTGGCAAAAAGTAATTTTAATGTCATGAAGAACATACTAACATCAAAACAAATAACACCAGGGATAAAACTAAGAATAGCAAAATGTTACATCTTCTCAATATTCCTATATGGTGCAGAAACATGGACATTAGACAAGAAAACAGAACAGAGAATTGAAGCCTTTGAAATGTGGATTTATAGAAGAATAGGTAGAATTGGATGGAAGGAAAAGAAAACAAACGATGAAGTCTTAAAACAACTAAATATGAAAAGAGAACTACAAAGCACAATTCAAACAAGACAAATGCGATTTTTGGGCCATGTTAAAAGACACAACAGCCTACTAAAAGTAATCCTGGAGGGGAAAATACAAGGTAAAAGAGGCAGAGTCAGACCAAGACTAACATGGATGAGTAACATCAAAAGATGGACAAATCAGCCTATGACAACCTGCACCATCAAAGCAAGAGACAGAGCAGAATGCCGCTCTATGGTAGCCAACCTTCGTTGCGGAGAAGGCAGTCGATGATGATGATGAAATAAACAACACTAACAACACACTGAGTAAGTCAACATTTTACCAAGCTAATTAAAAGTTTCTACATCAACGACAGCTACACAGTCAGAACAGCAGCGGGTTACATCAACGACAGCTACACAGTTAGAACAGCAGCGGGTTACATCAACGACAGCTACACAGTTAGAACAGCAGCGGGTTACATCAACTACATCTACACAGTCAGAACAGCAGCGGGTTACATCAACGACAGCTACACAGTCAGAACAGCAGTGGGCTACATCAACGACAGCTACACAGTTAGAACAGCAGCGGGTTACATCAACGACAGCTACACAGTCAGAACAGCAGCGGGTTACATCAACGACAGCTACACAGTTAGAACAGCAGCGGGCTATATCAACGACAGCTACACAGTTAGAACAGCAGCGGGTTACATCAACGACAGCTACACAGTCAGAACAGCAGCGGGTTACATCAACAACAACTACACAGTCAGAACAGCAGCGGGTTACATCAACGACAGCTACACAGTCAGAACAGCAGCGGGTTACATCAACGACAGCTACACAGTCAGAACAGCAGCGGGTTACATCAACGACAGCTACACAGTCAGAACAGCAGCGGGTTACACAAACCACGTAGATCAGGTGTAAGACAGGAAAGCGTTATCACTTTAACTGTTCATTACCTCCGTGGACTACTTATGTAAGTTAGCCAACCCATCAGAGACAGAGGAGATCAACGAGCTTCTATTTGCAGACGACCAGGCACTAATACATGAAACAATAGAAGACCTACAAGAACACTTAAATAGACTCAACTGTGCAGGCACAAAATACAAAATGAAAATCAACATCAACAAAACAGAAGTCATGAATACAGCAAAAGAGAAACAGAACATCAACATAACTATAGACCGCAAACAACTAAAACAGGTAGAGAAATTCAAATACCTAGGAAGTCAAGTGACAAACGATAATTCTCAAACAGCAGAGATAGAATCAAGATGCAACAAAGCTTGTCAAATCATTGGGCAGTTATCGCCACTATTGTCCAACAAGGAAATAACTCTGGAGGCAAAACGAGCACTATACAATACAATCTTCATCCCAACGTTGTGCTACCAATGCCTGGATCCTAGATGCAAGAACAATAAGGAAAATAACCTCTACAGAGATGAAATGTGTCAGACGAATGACAGGAAACAGCCTGAGAGATAAGATCAGAAATGAAGAACTGAGAAAAAAGCTAGGAATAACCCCCGCCATATAATATATAAGGAAACAACAGATAAAATGGTTTGGCCACGTGACCAGGCAGAGTGATCAAAACACAACACAGCGAGCCTTCAATAAACGTTGCGAGAACACCAGACCCTATGGCTGACCATGAAAAAGATGGATGGATGGAATATTAGAAGCACTAGGAAACATAACAGCAGCAGAGCCGAACAGAAGAGCAAAAGAATGCAAATTATATCTACCCTCGACGCTGAAAGGCAAATGAGGAAGGAAAGAAGAAGACTTGACAGAAAGAAACAGAAAAGTGATCATTGAACGAGCGAAGACGGCCACCTCTTGTAAGAACAATGTCTAAACGACAGATGCTGTCACCAGTAGAGCATCTTTGTGGCCCTTCATATTTTGAGATTCTAAAGAAGGAAGCGGTGGCAGTCCCACCTGAGTTATAGCCCTCAATGATTTCCTCTTATAACCGCTAAAGTTAGCCGGTGATATACTGAGTGTTGTGAAGATGCGGAAGCTGGCCTCACTCGCCTGAGCAAAGACCTTACTGCAATAATGTGTGGAAGGAGCAAGATGGGGAGGTAGACAAAGACCTTACTACAATAATGTGTGGAATGAGCAAGATGGGGAGGTAGACAAAGACCTTACTACAATAATGTGTGGAATGAGCAAGATGGGGAGGTAGACAAAGACCTTACTACAATAATGTGTGGAATGAGCAAGATGGGGAGGTAGACAAAGATCTTACTACAATAATGTGTGGAATGAGCAAGATGGGGAGGTAGACAAAGACCTTACTACAATAATGTGTGGAAGGAGCAAGATGGGGAGGTAGACAAAGACCTTACTACAATAATGTGTGGAATGAGCAAGATGGGGAGGTAGACAAAGACCTTACTACAATAATGTGTGGAATGAGCAAGATGGGGAGGTAGACAAAGACCTTACTACAATAATGTGTGGAATGAGCAAGATGGGGAGGTAGACAAAGACCTTACTACAATAATGTGTGGAAGGAGCCAGATGGCGAGGTAGACAAAGACCTTACTACAATAATGTGTGGAAGGAGCCAGATGGGGAGGTAGACAAAGACCTTACTACAATAATGTGTGGAAGGAGCAAGATGGGGAGGTAGACAAAGACCTTACTACAATAATGTGTGGAATGAGCAAGATGGGGAGGTAGACAAAGACCTTACTACAATAATGTGTGGAAGGAGCAAGATGGGGAGGTAGACAAAGACCTTACTACAATAATGTGTGGAATGAGCAAGATGGGGAGGTAGACAAAGACCTTACTACAATAATGTGTGGAATGAGCAAGATGGGGAGGTAGACAAAGACCTTACTACAATAATGTGTGGAAGGAGCAAGATGGGGAGGTAGACAAAGACCTTACTACAATAATGTGTGGAATGAGCAAGATGGGGAGGTAGACAAAGACCTTACTACAATAATGTGTGGAATGAGCAAGATGGGGAGGTAGACAAAGACCTTACTACAATAATGTGTGGAAGGAGCCAGATGGCGAGGTAGACAAAGACCTTACTACAATAATGTGTGGAAGGAGCCAGATGGGGAGGTAGACAAAGACCTTACTACAATAATGTGTGGAAGGAGCAAGATGGGGAGGTAGACAAAGACAGAGATCGAAAGATAGTATCAATGACTGGGCCAGTATCAACTTTAGAGTCCCTCTGCGGATAGAGCGAAATGGTTGACACTGTCAGTGGTGCCCCAACGACACCCAGGGCTATGGCTGACTCTGTCAGTGGTGCCCCAACGACACCCAGGGCTATGGTTGACTCTGTCAGTGGTGTCCCAACGACACCCAAGGCTATAGTTGACTGTCAGTGGTGCCCCAACGACACCCAAGGCTATGGTTGACTCTGTCAGTGGTGCCCCAACGACACCCAGGGCTATAGTTGACTCTGTCAGTGGTGCCCCAACGACACCCAAGGCTATGGTTGACTCTGTCAGTGGTGCCCCAACGACACCCAGGGCTATAGTTGACTGTCAGTGGTGCCCCAACGACACCCAAGGCTATGGTTGACTCTGTCAGTGGTGTCCCAACGACACCCAGGGCTATAGTTGACTGTCAGTGGTGCACCAACGACACCCAGGGCTATGGTTGACTCTGTCAGTGGTGCCCCAACGACACCCAGGGCTATGGTTGACTCTGTCAGTGGTGCCCCAACGACACCCAGGGCTATGGTTGACTCTGTCAGTGGTGCCCCAACGACACCCAGGGCTATGGTTGACTCTGTCAGTGGTGCCCCAACGACACCCAGGGCTATGGTTGACTCTGTCAGTGGTGCCCCAACGACACCCAAGGCTATAGTTGACTCTGTCAGTGGTGCCCCAACGACACCCAGGGCTATGGTTGACTCTGTCAGTGGTGCCCCAACGACACCCAGGGCTATGGTTGA
This sequence comes from Megaustenia siamemsis, assembly GCA_032433765.1. Lineage (NCBI taxonomy): Eukaryota > Metazoa > Mollusca > Gastropoda > Stylommatophora > Ariophantidae > Megaustenia > Megaustenia siamemsis. The sequence goes on along the minus strand of JAVIAB010000024.1, from coordinate 81,550,957 downwards.
CTCTGTCAGTGGTGCCCCAACGACACCCAGGGCTATAGTTGACTCTGTCAGTGGTGCCCCAACGACACCCAGGGCTATGGTTGACACTGCCAGTGGTGCCCCAACGACACCCAGGGCTATGGTTGACTCTGTCAGTGGTGCCCCAACGACACCCAGGGCTATAGTTGACTCTGTCAGTGGTGCCCCAACGACCCCGGAGTCAAGGGATGAATAAGAAGAATGAAATTGCTGCCAATCCAAACAAGGGCAAACGACCCACGTCAGTGACCCTACTGTCTAACGTTGCAGGTCATCGATAATTATAGCACAGTCACGTGACAGATCACTTCCGTTCTTCTGACTCGTGAAGTGATAGCTCCTAATAGTCAGACAGGTCACGACAAATAACAAGACAACAAAATATAAGAGAACAGTTGGTAGACATAAATAGATGAAGAGACGGATAGACGAACAGACGGATGGACGAACAGACGGATGGACGAACAGACGGATAGACGAACAGACGGATAGACGAACAGACGGATAGACGGATAGACGGATGAACGCACTTCTGGTTTTATCAATCGATGACTGATTTATTGACTGATGGGTGGGTTGGTGGATGAAAAGACGATCATTGATATACTACAGAATGAGGGAAGTGCACAGATTCGGGGAGGTATTAAAACAGAGAGGTTGTGGTTGAGAGAAAGAACGGGGTGTGTAGCAGGAGAAGAAATATGTCTTCGACGTTGACCTCTGGCCTAGACCTTGACCTTCCACTCGTCAAGGCTTCAGTGTCTCGCGTCTTCTTAAAAGCCAAGCATGACCTCGTACGGGTGGCTATCCCTGGACTTCTGTGGGACGATATCCTAGAGCCTTGCATGCTGGGTAATTCACGTGCCGAGTATAGCTGGGCCAAGCACTGGATCCATGTTTCTCTTTGTTTCCGCCTTGCTGTCTCTGGAACCGGAACTTGTAGACCGGTCCGGGGTCAGCCGACATTTCTCAAAATGGCGGACAGTTGTATGGGGTCGTATCCGTGGAGACGGCTGGAGGTGAAAGGTCATGTTGTTGAGAAGAGGCGATTACCTCAATTGTAAACGCTTGTCTGTGAAATGGATGAGGTCGCTAGTGAATTCTGGGAATGGGGAAGCGGATGAGTGTGGGAGTGAATATTGAGATGGAGAGAAGGTTGAGTAGAGGTGGCTAATGTAAGTGTTAAGGAGAGAAAATGAGAGATTAGTTGAGCAGTGGAGCCAGAGTGTCTGAGAGAGAGAGAGGGAGAGAGAGGGAGAGAGAGGGAGAGAGAGATGAGCTGATGGAAGACATTTATGATTAAAGTGAAAGTAGGTTAGGGGAGTGAGATATGAGTTTAGAGGTATGTGTGTGAGACAGAGCAATGTGTATGTGTGTGTGACAGAGCGAGTGTGTGTGTGTGAGACAGAGCGAGTGTGTGTGTGTGACAGAGCGAGTGTGTGTGTGTGTGACAGAGCGAGTGTGTGTGTGTGTGAGACAGAGCAATGTGTATGTGTGTGTGACAGAGCGAGTGTGTGTGTGTGACAGAGCGAGTGTGTGTGTGTGAGACAGAGCGAGTGTGTGTGTGTGACAGAGCGAGTGTGTGTGTGTGACAGAGCGAGTGTGTGTGTGTGAGACAGAGCGAGTGTATGTGTGTGACAGAGCGAGTGTGTGTATGTGTGAGACAGAGCGAGTGTGTGTGTGAGACAGAGCGAGTGTGTGTGTGTGTGTATGAGAGACAAAGCGAGTGTGCGTGTGTGTGAGACAGAGCGAGTGTGTGTGTGTGAGACAGAGCGAGTGTGTGACAGAGCGAGTGTGTGTGTGTGTGAGACAGAGTGAGTGTGTGTGTGAGACAGAGCAAGTGTGTGTGTGTGTGACAGAGCGAGTGTGTGTGTGAGACAGAGCGAGTGTGTGTGTGTGTGTGAGACAGAGCGAGTGTGTGTGTGTGTGACAGAGCGAGTGTGTGTGTGAGACAGAGCGAGTGTGTGTGTGTGACAGAGTGAGTGCGTGTGTGTGAGACAGAGCGAGTGTGTGTGAGACAGAGCGAGTGTGTGTGTGTGAGACAGAGCGAGTGTGTGTGTGAGACAGAGCGAGTGTGTGTGTGTGAGACAGAGCGAGTGTATGTGAGACAGAGCGAGTGTGTGTGTGTGTGTGAGACAGAGCGAGTGTGTGTGTGTGAGACAGAGCGAGTGTGTGTGTGTGAGACAGAGCGAGTGTGTGTGAGACAGAGCGAGTGTGTGTGTGTGAGACAGAGCGAGTGTGTGTGTGTGTGTGACAGAGCGAGTGTGTGTGTGTGAGACAGAGCGAGTGTATGTGTGTGTGACAGAGCGAGTGTGTGTGTGTGTGACAGAGCGAGTGTGTGTGTGTGTGAGACAGAGCGAGTGTGTGTGTGTGAGAGACAGAGCGAGTGTGTGTGTGTGAGACAGAGCGAGTGTGTGTGAGAGACAGAGCGAGTGTGTGTGTGTGTGAGACAGAGCGAGTGTGTGTATGTGTGAGACAGAGCGAGTGTGTGTGTGAGAGACAGAGCGAGTGTGTGTGAGACAGAGCGAGTGTGTGTATGTGTGAGACAGAGCGAGTGTGTGTGTGTGAGAGACAGAGCGAGTGTGTGTGTGTGTGAGACAGAGCGAGTGTGTGTATGTGTGAGACAGAGCGAGTGTGTGTGAGAGACAGAGCGAGTGTGTGTGTGTGTGTGTGAGACAGAGCGAGTGTGTGTGTGAGAGACAGAGCGAGTGTGTGTGTGTGTGAGACAGAGCGAGTGTGTGTATGTGTGAGACAGAGCGAGTGTGTGTGTGAGACAGAGCGAGTGTGTGTGTGTGTGTGTGTATTAAATCTCTGTGATGAAAGAACCCAGAGAAAGTTAAACTTCTCTGACACATTCGAACATCATTGACAGCTGACATGAGACAAAAATGACCCCTGCTAGGACAGCAACAAAGAATTAGAAATGCACACCTGATGTGTCGGGCCGAAAGGCGCAAATATGGCGGCTTTGCGTAAATTATCGACACATCGCATCAATGCTCACTTGACGTATGAAGCTTAGATGAGTGACAAGAGAATCCAGAGAAAGTTAAACCTCTCTAACGACAGAGAAAGTTAAACCTCTCTAACGACAGAGAAAGTTAAACCTCTCTAACGACAGAGAAAGTTAAACCTCTCTAACGACAGAGAAAGTTAAACCTCTCTAACGACAGAGAAAGTTAAACCTATCTAATGACAGAGATAGTTAAACCTCTCTAACGACAGAGAAAGTTAAACATCTCTAACGACAGAGAAAGTTAAACCTCTCTAACGGCAGAGATAAAACCTCTCTAACGACAGAGAAAGTTAAACCTCTCTAACGACAGAGAAAGTTAAACCTCTCTAACGACAGGGATAGTTAAACCACTCTAACGACAGAGAAAGTTAAACCTCTCTAACGACAGAGAAAGTTAAACCTCTCTAACGACAGAGACAGTTAAACCTATCTAACGACAGAGATAGTTAAACCTCTCTAACGACAGAGAAAGTTAAACCTCTCTAACGACAGAGAAAGTTAAACCTCTCTAACGACATAGATAGTTAAACCTCTCTAACGACAGAGAAAGTTAAACCTCTCTAACGACAGAATCTACAAAAAGTTGGCATTTTACCACAGATCACATGCCCACTACCTTTGAGACAGCCAGTGATGCTCTAAACACAATCAATTAGCCAAAAGCATGGCCGATTTGTAATGGTCGACGAACGTGTCGCTCTGTATTTGATCCTCTCGCGGTTTGTTGGTGGCCACGTGCCGAGGATGTGGTCGTGTCACGGACTGTCACAAGTGTCGCAACTCTGCCTGGCTTATCATCAGCGCAGAGACGATTTGTGGGCAAGTAATATCAGTAATGGAGCCGTCATCGCGAGCTCTTCGGGCTGGTACTAAAGGGCCGGAAGTAGTCTCTGACCGATCACAGAACGGAAGTCACTTAATGTAAGCTCGGGCTACGCGCGGTAATCAGCGAGCCGTGAAGTCTTATCTCCATCTAGGTCCACATTTCACGCCTGATTGGGCACGTCACTCCAAACTGCCTGATCTAATCTCAGTCGCAGTTTGTGGTTTGACATCGTGTAGTTAATACCAACAAAGTGCTAACCAAAATATTCCAAAACACACACATTCACGATCTCCCATCGACATCATCATCAGGTACCATTCCTGCTGGCGTAGACGATCAAGTCTCTCCACATCTCTCTATCTCTACAATAAGTTCTATTGCTGTACTCCTACCGAACCATTCTCCTTCTGGTGTCCTCCCTCTCTTTTTCCCTCGACCTCTCCATCCCTCAATCTTGCATGTTATCGAAAAAAATAACAGCTGGTTCCTTCTCACAACATGACAGCTCAACAAATGTTCCTACCTCTCACAACATGGCAGCTCAACAAATGTTCCTTCCTTCTCACAACATGACAGCTCAACAAATGTTCCTTCCTTCTCACAACATGGCAGCTCAACATATGTTCCTACCTCTCACAACATGGCAGCTCATCAAATGTTCCTTCCTTCTCACAACATGACAGCTCATCAAATGTTCCTTCCTTCTCACAACATGACAGCTCATCAAATGTTTCTTCCTTCTCACAACATGACAGCTCAACAAATGTTCCTACCTCTCACAACATGGCAGCTCAACAAATGTTCCTACCTCTCACAACATGACAGCTCAACAAATGTTCCTACCTCTCACAACATGACAGCTCAACAAATGTTCCTTCCTTCTCACAACATGACAGCTCATCAAATGTTCCTTCCTTCTCACAACATGACAGCTCAACAAATGTTCCTTCCTTCTCACAACATGACAGCTCATCAAATATTCCTTCCTTCTCACAACATGACAGCTCAACAAATGTTCCTTCCTTCTCACAACATGGCAGCTCAACAAATGTTCCTTCCTTCTCACAACATGACAGCTCAACAAATGTTCCTTCCTTCTCACAACATGGCAGCTCAACAAATGTTCCTTCCTTCTCACAACATGGCAGCTCAACAAATGTTCTTTCCTTCTCACAACATGGCAGCTCAACAAATGTTCCTTCCTTCTCACAACATGGCAGCTCAACAAATGTTCCTTCCTTCTCACAACATGGCAGCTCAACAAAAGTTCCTTCCTTCTTACAACATGACAGCTTAACAAATGTTCCTTCCTTCTCACAACATCGCCAGCTCAACAAATGTTCCTTCCTTCTCACAACATGGCAGCTCAACAAATGTTCCTTCCTTCTCACAACATGGCAGCTCAACAAAAGTTCCTTCCTTCTTACAACATGACAGCTTAACAAATGTTCCTTCCTTCTCACAACATCGCCGTTCAACAAATGTTCCTTCCTTCTCACAACATGGCAGCTCAACAAAAGTTCCTTCCTTCTCACAACATGGCAGCTCAACAAATGTTCCTTCCTTCTCACAACATGACAGCTCAAAAAAAGTTTCTTCCTTCTCACAACATGGCAGCTCAACAAAAGTTCCTTCCTTCTCACAACATGACAGTTCAACAAATGTTCCTTTCATCTCACAACATGGCCGCTCAACAAAAGTTCCTTCCTTCTCACAACATGACAGCTCAACAAAAGTTCCTTCCTTCTCACAACATGGCCGTTCAACAAAAGCTCCTACCTTCTCACAACATGGCAGCTCAACAAAAGTTCCTTCCTTCACACAACATGGCCGCTCAACAAATGTTCCTTCCTTCTCACAACATGACAGCACAACAAATGTTCCTTCCTTCTCATAACATGGCCGCTCAACAAATGTTCCTTCTCGTGTTGAACATCAGCTTTCATTTTGATTTGGCTCCTACAACATCGCCATTTCTCTTTTTAGCTCTCCACGGTATTTTCACTTCTGTCCATGGTATTCTCACCATTCTTCTGTCTATGATATTCTCACCATTCTTCTGTCTATGGTATTCTCACCATTCTTCTGTCTATGGTATTCTCGTCATTCTTCTGTATATGGTATTCTCACCATTCTTCTGTATATGGTATTCTCACCATTATTCTGTCTATGATATTCTCACCATTCTTCTATCTATGGTATTCTCACCATTCTTCTGTCTATGGTATTCTAACCATTCTTCTGTCTATGGTATTCTCACCATTCTTCTGTGTCTGGTAATTTCACCATTCTTCTGTCTATCGTATTCTCACCATTCTCCTGTCTATGGTATTCTCATCATTCTTCTATCTATGGTATTCTCACCATTCTTCTGTCTATGCTATTCTCACCATTCTTCTGTCTATGGTATTCTCACCATTCTTCTGTCTATGGTATTCTCACCATTCTTCTGTCTATGGTATTCTCACCATTCTTCTGTCTATCGTATTGTCACCATTCTCCTGTCTATGGTATTCTCACCATTCTTCTATCTATGGTATTTTCGCCATTCTTCTATCTATGGTATTTTCACCATTCTTCTGTCTAAGGTATTCTCACCATTCTTCTGTCTATGGTATTCTCACCATTCTTCTGTATATGGTATTCTCACCCTTCTTCTGTCTAAGGTATTCTCACCATTCTTCTGTCTATGGTATTCTCACCATTCTTCTGTCTATGGTATTCTCGCCATTCTTCTGTCTATGGTATTCTCACCATTCTTCTGTCTATGGTATTCTCACCATTCTTCTGTCTAAGGTATTCTCACCATTCTTCTGTCTATGGTATTCTCACCATTCTTCTGTCTATGGTATTCTCACCATTCTTCTGTCTATGGTATTCTCACCATTCTTCTGTCTATGATATTCTCACCATTCTTCTGTCTATGGTATTCTCACCATTCTTCTATCTATGGTATTTCGCCATTCTTCTGTCTATGGTATTCTCACCATTCTTCTGTCTATGGTATTCTCACCATTCTTCTGTCTATGGTATTCTCACCATTCTTCTGCCTATGGTATTCTCACCATTCTTCTGTCTATGGTATTCTCACCATTCTTCTGTCTATGGTATTCTCACCATTCTTCTGTCTTTTCTTCTGAGATTGCTTATTTGGCTCTTGTGTGGAACCGCCGCCCACTCGTGATGTAAACATTACAATCTGTTTAGCCCATCTCCCTTACTTTTGTCCTCTCAGAAAATCAAACAAACAAACAAATTAATGAACGAACGAACAAACAAACAAACAAATGAATGAACGAACGAACAAACAAATGAACAAACTTTCTCGTGACATCAACATGGCATCCTTAGACTATCGCCATTTCGACTCTTGTCCCTCTGGTGACTTCCTGCTGTCACGGAGAGGAAATTGAATTCAAAAACAGCACGAGAGAAGGGCGAGGGCAGCACGAGAGACAGACGAGTGACTCGAGTGCTGAGCACAAAGTCCATTCTGTTGAGACTTCATTATTGCATGACTTATGGCTTTCCGAGACTCGAGTCTTAAATTGGAAATGTGTAGAAACATCTCTCTCTCTCTCTCTTTCTCTCTGTTGGTCAGTTGGCACTTAACTGGAGATATGTTCAGAGAATGGAGCCCGGCTTCTGTCAGCAAATGGCATGTTGAGACTGACTTTGATGTCTACTGTTGGCGACCACTTTCTCGGATCAGACGGCGGACATCTTGTAAGCGGATTGCTGCACCAGATGGTGCTGACATCTATCGGAAGTCATCTGCCTGGCTACAAGGTCTGCCGGATATGACCCCGGTCCGTCGGGACGAAGCTGCCAGCCTCAGATTGGCCATAGACCGATCTGGTACGATGTCGTGTGTGCCGTGTCTCGTCCTATCCATGCTCTGTGGATTTGTGATCCATTAATGCGTCGTGAAGTATCCAGGAAATGAACCGACGACTCATTGTGTGGACTACACTGACGTCTCTCGGCATCACACACAACGTCTGACGTATTTGTGATGACATAAATGTCACAATTGTGGAGGCCATAGGTCATACATGTTAGCTACTTCTAAAGTCAGACTTGTATTATAAATGATAGCGCTGTGGCGTTGAGATGACCACTTCAAATAAATCAGGCAACACTCGCTTCGCTTTATCATCCGTGTAGAGTTGTGGCAGTTGAATTGTGTGTCTTGTACGTCAACAACCCCATAATGGGAGCCGCGATAGCTCAGTGGTTAGTGAACTGGACTACAAAGGACAAGGGGTAGGGTTCGATCCCAACCGACGGCTTCCGTGTTCACCCAGCCTTAAATAGGTACCTGATTTTTTTTCTGGGAAAGCAAAGCGGCACGGGCGTAGTACCGACCACATTACCCAAAAATCATGTGCCGAAGGTCTGTAAAATTTATGGTCACTAACACCATATTCCCTATACGCCGCCACTTGGCGTGATGGGGTTACTTTACTTTTTTTTTTTTTACGTCACCAACCCCGCACTCAGGCCTCTGTGACGTCACCAACCCCGCACTCAGGCCTCTGTGACGCCACCAACAATACACAGGGAGCTGAAAGGTAGAACAAGCAGAAGTAGAAACTGTCACTCTCACTATCACCCTGTCTGTCATTCTGTCTGTCATTCTGTCTGTCATTCTGTATGTCATTCTGTCTGTCATTCTGTCTGTCATTCTGTATGTCATTCTGTCTATCATTCTGTCTGTCATTCTGTCTGTCATTCTGTCTGTCATTCTGTCTGTCATTCTGTCTGTCATTCTGTCTATCATTCTGTCTGACATTCTGTCTATCATTCTGTCTATCATTCTGTCTGTCATTCTGTCTGTCATTCTGTCTGTCATTCTGTCTATCATTCTGTCTGTCATTCTGTATGTCATTCTGTCTATCATTCTGTCTGTCATTCTGTCTGTCATTCTGTCTGTCATTCTGTCTGTCATTCTGTCTGTCATTCTGTCTATCATTCTGTCTGACATTCTGTCTATCATTCTGTCTATCATTCTGTCTGTCATTCTGTCTGTCATTCTGTCTGTCATTCTGTCTATCATTCTGTCTGTCATTCTGTCTGTCATTCTGTCTGTCATTCTGTCTGTCATTCTGTCTGTCATTCTGTCTGTCATTCTGTCTGTCATTCTGTCTGTCATTCTGTCTATCATTCTGTCTGACATTCTGTCTATCATTCTGTCTATCATTCTGTCTGTCATTCTGTCTGTCATTCTGTCTGTCATTCTGTCTATCATTATGTCTATCATTCTGTCTGTCATTCTGTCTATCATTCTGTCTGTCACTCTGTCTATCATTCTGTCTGTCATTCTGTCTGTCATTCTGTCTATCATTCTGTCTGTCACTCTGTCTGTCATTCTGTCTGTCATTCTGTCTATCATTCTGTCTATCATTCTGTCTGTCATTCTGTCTGTCATTCTGTCTGTCATTCTGTCTATCATTCTGTCTGTCATTCTGTCTATCATTCTGTCTGTCATTCTGTCTGTCATTCTGTCTATCATTCTGTCTGTCACTCTGTCTGTCATTCTGTCTGTCACTCTGTCTATCATTCTGTCTGTCATTCTGTCTATCATTCTGTCTATCATTCTGTCTATCATTCTGTCTATCATTCTGTCTAATTACTCCCTTTCTAAGATGTGTATGTTTCGCTCTCCCAGTAGACAAACACATGAAAAGACGATTAGAGGCCACAGAGATGGGATTTCTCAGAAGAATGTTGAAAGTTCCCTGGACAGCTAAAAAGACCAATAAGGAAGTTCTCAAAGAGGCCAACACAAAAAGGGAGCTCTTAAAAAACATCAGAAAGAAACAATCAACATTTTTCGGGCACATCATGAGAAGAGGAAAGTTGGAATACTTGGTTACAAATGACAAAATAAAAGGAAAGAGAGATCGCGGACGGCAAAGAGAGAAAATACTGGATAGCTTGGTGTCATGACATGGAAAACAGTCAACAACAGAACTGATACGATGTAATGTAGATAGATGATTGTCAAATGACATGATCGCCTACGAGAACCGTATGGCACATGATGCTGATGATGATGGTGATAATGCTCTCCCAGTATAATTGTTACTGCTGCTTTACACTCCCCGCTCAACCACAGGTGGTGTAATCAGGTATGTTAAGTTAGGGCAGGAACACAGAGAGCAGAAGAAGAAATGTGTAGTTGATGCCAGTATAACGTTGGTTATTTCCCTTTGTCAGGACACAGTGGCGTCAACCAGCTCGGGGGCGTATTCGTGAACGGGCGCCCATTGCCCGACACAACGCGCCAGCGGATCGTGGAGCTGGCACACAGTGGCGCTAGGCCATGCGACATCTCACGTATTCTTCAGGTGAGTCTCTTCATCTTTCATCATCTGTTTACATCCATCATTCTCCTTTCTATGTATCGGTCTTTTTACTCAACACTCGCATCTCAACACTAGCATCTCAACACTTGCATCTCAACACTAGCATCTCAACACTAGCATCTCAACACTCGCATCTCAACACTAGCATCTCAACACTTGCATCTCAACGCTTGCATCTCAACACTTGCATCTCAACGCTTGCATCTCAACACTAGCATCTCAACACTTTCATCTCAACACTTGCATCTCAACACTAGCATCTCAACATTTGCATCTCAACACTTGCATCTCAACACTTGCATCTCAATACTAGCATCTCAACACTTGCATCTCAATACTAGCATCTCAACACTAGCATCTCAATACTAGCATCTCAACACTTGCATCTCAACACTTGCATCTCAACACTAGCATCTCAACACTTGCATCTCAACACTTGCATCTCAACACTAGCATCTCAACACTTGCATCTCAACACTAGCATCTCAACACTTGCATCTCAACACTTGCATCTCAACACTAGCATCTCAATACTTGCATCTCAACGCTTGCATCTCAACACTCATCGATCCTCATACTCTTTGCATTTGGACACTTCTACTCACTACTGTCACTTAAGAGAGAAAGAGGGAAGAGAATAAAGAAAGGAATAAACAAACAAAGGAATAAAAGGAGAAAGAAAGAAAAGAATGAAGAAAGAAAGGAAGTAGGAAAGAAAGAAAGAAAGGTGTAAAGAAATAAGGACCGAAAGTTGAAATGAAAGAAAGAAATGGTCAATGTGACGCAGTCCAGTTTTGGTCGGTAACTGTTGGCCACGATCTATGAGAGAAGTCCAGAAACGTGATTCTCTGGACGGTCACGTCATGCGATTGCCAAGACTTGTTTGCTCTCTTGTTAGGTCACTCATACTTGAGGTCCTGAGAAATGTTTATGTTAAAACAAACTTGATGACATAAGGTCACTCATACATGTGGTCCTGAGAAATGTTTATGTTAAAACAAACTTGATTATATAAGGTCACTCATACATGTGGTCCTGAGAAATGTTTATGTTAAAACAAACTTGATGATATAAGGTCACTCATACATGTGGTCCTGAGAAATGTTTATGTCAAAACAAACTTGATCATATAAGGCCACTCATACATGTGGTCCACAGAAATGTTTATGTCAAAACAAACTTGATGACATAAGGTCACTCATACATGTGGTCCTGAGAAATGTTTATGTCAAAACAAACTTGATCATATAAGGCCACTCATACATGTGGTCCTGAGAAATGTTTATGTTAAAACAAACTTGATGATATAAGGTCACTCATACATGTGGTCCTGAGAAATGTTTATGTTAAAACAAACTTGATGATATAAGGTCACTCATACATGTGGTCCTGAGAAATGTTTATGTTAAAACAAACTTGATTATATAAGGTCACTCATACATGTGGTCCTGAGAAATGTTTATGTCAAAACAAACTTGATCATATAAGGTCACTCATACATGTGGTCCTGAGAAATGTTTATGTTAAAACAAACTTGATCATATAAGGCCACTCATACATGTGGTCCTCAGAAATGTTTATGTCAAAACAAACTTGATCATATAAGGCCACTCATACATGTGGTCCTCAGAAATATTTATGTCAAAACAAACTTGATGACATAAGGTCACTCATACATGTGGTCCTCAGAAATATTTATGTCAAAACAAACTTGATGACATAAGGTCACTCATACATGAGTATGTCGGATAATCCGACGATCACCTGTGTGTTCGCATGTTCGGATTTCGAGACAAAAACGATGTCCTAACATCATCAAGCGATATACAGTTTTGTTTTTTTAATTGGACGATCAAATTTTCGGGAGGACGTGAACTTCCGGTCAATATGGCTGATAGGCGACAGGAACCATTAAAGGCTGTGTCTGAAAAGTGTTCCTTGTTGCAGTTTCCTCATATTCCAAGTCCGGCTTGCTGCAGGAGCTACTGAGTTAAGTTCTCTGTGCACACCGTGAGCTGTGCGTTTCATCCGTTTGGATCATGTTTCGATATTCCAATTGCTTGCGATGAATGATGATATCTTATGACGGGGAAAAGATGGCTGTGTTCACTTTCTGTGTGGTTTCGCCTTATGTCTTTTGGCGTGTACTGATACTGCTATGATGGGGACTGCAGCTACCTTTCTTTGTTACGGAGATGAGAAATTAATTCTGATGGTTCCAATGGCACGGGCGGTTGAGCAATTATGGATTATAATTCGTTTGCAGTGATACCGGGGCCTACCATAGCCAAAACGTGAGTAAGTCACTCATACTTGTTTTAGTCACTCATTCATACTTGTGTTGGTCAATCATTCATACTTGTGTTGGTCACTCATACCTCATTGATGCTAGTACGTGTGTCACGTGGTGAGTGGTCGAGAAACAAGCTCAAGAACTGCCAAGTCGTGGGCGGCACCTGGCTGAGGAAAACAGTTCAAGTAGGGATATACAGTGGGCACCCCACGGAAGATGGCCACATACAGTCTACGGTGGAGGAATGTTTTTGTTCTCGGCAGTTCGTCTCAAGTAGGCTTTCTGGATCTAACTCTGTTTAACCTGGCTATATCTGGCTAACTTTGTCTAATCTGGCTAACTTTGTCTAATCTGGCTAACTTTGTCTAACTTTGTCTAACTCTGTCTAATCTGGCTAACTTTGTCTAATCTGGCTAACTTTGTCTAACTCTGTCTAATCTGGCTAACTTTGTCTAATCTGGCTAACTCTGTCTAATCTGGCTAACTTTGTCTAATCTGGCTAACTTTGTCTAATCTGGCTAACTTTGTCTAACTCTGTCTAATCTGGCTAACTTTGTCTAATCTGGCTAACTCTGTCTAATCTGGCTAACTTTGTCTAACTCTGTCTAATCTGGCTAACTTTGTCTAATCTGGCTAACTCTGTCTAATCTGGCTAACTTTGTCTAACTCTGTCTAATCTGGCTAACTCTGTCTAATCTGGCTAACTTTGTCTAATCTGGCTAACTTTGTCTAACTCTGTCTAATCTGGCTAACTTTGTCTAACTCTGTCTAATCTGGCTAACTTAGTCTAATCTGGCTAACTCTGGCTAACTTAGTCTAATCTAGCTAACTCTGGCTAACTTAGTCTAATCTAGCTAACTCTGGCTAACTTAGTCTAATCTGGCTAACTCCAGAAGAAGAAGAAGTAGAAGAAGAAGAATGTAAGTGACTAAATGTTCATTGTCAATTTGTTGAGCCTCCATAGAAGAGACAAGACAGATTCCTCTAGTTAAGCAACACAGATCTAATCTGCACATTCCCGTACTATCTTCCTGCACCCACAGGTCTCCAACGGATGTGTCAGCAAGATCCTCGGCCGCTACTACGAGACAGGCAGTATCAGGCCACGTGCCATAGGCGGCTCCAAGCCCCGGGTAGCCACCAACGATGTGGTCGGGAGAATAGCGCACTACAAGCGCGAGTGTCCCAGCATCTTCGCTTGGGAGATCCGAGACCGACTGCTGAGCGAGGGCATCTGTAACCAAGAGAACATCCCCAGCGTGAGTATTCAGATCAGCCTAACCTACTCGCTACGTCACCACTTTCTGCTCTTCTCTCTGGCCCAGATCACAAGTACCTTTTTTAAGCATAAACCGGTGGCAAGGTGAAAGGTCATCTATAGGTTGTGATTTGATTGACCGTTGGTCTAGCCATCAATCATTCACCACTCTACAGACCCAATCATCAACCACACCGCAGACCCAACCATCAACCACACCACAGACCCAACCATCAACCACACCGCAGACCCAATCATCCACCATTCTACAGATCCAACCATCAGCCACACCACAGACCCAACCATCAACCACACCACAGACCCAACCATCAACCACACCGCAGACAGTAGCATTAGTGGTAGAACCGAACCGCGTCAGTCATGTCTGTCTATTTCATTAGAAACGTTTGTGACTTCATGTCTGTACTTACAATACGTGTACGGTTATAGCTGCACGTGTACGTTTATTGCCGTGCGTGTTTTATGGCGACTACTGCGAGTACAGACGTTGTTATTAATGATCTAATGGACAGCTCGAACAAAGCACCGCCCTCCCCTTCAACCACTTGAGCGCTGTCCCGGCACGGCGTTAATAAACAACTTCTACTTGTGACATCGATCTGGCGTAGATACACGAGTGACCACTGGCCCAGTCTATCAACGGATCGATGGTGTCCAGTCTGGAGCTGTCTATGGCCAGTGATTACAGTGACCGGCGGACAAATCAGAGCGGCCGCCCAGGGCGGTCAATATCGCTGAGAATGTGTGGTCGGTGAGTTCGCAATGTGGTCTGTCCTAGCACTGGACCAACCATCCAGACAGAATTGTTGTTTTATAACGGCTCTCTTCTGTCCTTCCTCATTCGCCTGTCTTCGCGCAAGGCTGATACATTTTATCTATGTTCTTCTGTTGGCATCTCCTGTTGTTATATTTCCTAGTATTTCTAATACTTCATCAATCCATCTTTTTCGTGGTCCGCCCTTGAGTCTGGTGTTCTCGCAAATTTTATTAATGGCACTGGAGACTGTAGAAATGTGGTTTTACAGAAGAATGTTGAGAATACCATGGACAGCTAAGAAGAGTAATGAAAACGTTCCGAAAGAGGACAAAGCAAAAAGAGAGCCAATACTAATTAATTCCAATATGGAATAGATTTCCAATATTAGGAAGAAACAATCATCATTTTTTGGCCATGTAATGAGAAGAGAACAACTGGAATATATTGTAACAACTGGGAAAATTGAGGGACGAAGAGATAGAGGGAAGCAAAGAGAAAAAGATACCAGACAGCTTAAGAGAATGGCTTGGCATAAGGTCAACAACAGAAATGATAAATAACTGTCGAGATCGAAAGTTGTGGAGAGACATGATCACCTACGCTAGCAGGCCTGGTACTTGATGGTAATTATTAAAGGTTCGTTGTGTTGTGTTTTGGTCTTTCTGCCTTATCACGTGGTCAAACTATTTTATCTGTTGTTTCTTTATATATTCTATGGCGGGAGCTATTCCTTGCTTTTTTTTGGTCAGTTCTTCATTTGTGATCTTGTCTCTCGGGCTGTTTCCTGTCATTCGTCTGACACATTTCATGCTTGGGGTGAAGACTGTTTTGCAGAGTACCCGTTGTGCCTCTAGAGTTATTTCCCTGTTGGACAACTGTGGTTACACCCGCTACAATTGTGGGCAACATGATGATGAACAGTGGCGGCTCTTGTGGCCATACAGGAAGAGGTTGTCACCAGCCTCGTGCTGACGGAGGCTTTCTTGTCGTCTAGAGGTCTGTGGGCTAGGGGGAGCAGACAATGTTGACGTGGCGGTAGTAGTAGCTGCTTTTGTCTCAATTGTAAATAACGAATAGAACAAGTCAAGGATGCTGAATATAGAACAGTTATAATGTGGCAGATAGAACAATTTTAGGTGTGGAAGATGTTCTAGTAGTAGTTCCCTAGAACTTTGTGGTCATGTTCTAGTAGTAGTTCCCTAGAACTTTGTGGTCATGTTCTAGTAGTAGTTCCCTAGAACTTTGTGGTCATGTTCTAGTAGTAGTTCCCTAGAACTTTGTGGTCATGTTCCCTAGAACTTTGTGCAGATTTGTCGTTAGTGGGCGTGGCAGCGTTTTGACATGGCTGCAGTTAACAGTGTCCGTGGTGGTAGCAGGCGTTGCTGGTGGTACTAATGTTTTAGCCAAATTAGCATCACTAGATGTTGCAAAATAGTATAAGTTGTGGTAGTAGTAGTGGTGGTGGTTGTGGTAGTAGTGGTGGTGGTTGTGGTAGTAGTGGTGGTGGTTGTGGTAGTAGTGGTGGTGGTTGTGGTAGTAGTGGTGGTGGTTGTGGTAGTAGTGGTGGTGGTTGTGGTAGTAGTGGTGGTGGTTGTAGTAGTAGTGGTGGTGGTTATAGTAGTAGTGGTGGTGGTTGTAGTAGTAGTGGTGGTGGTTGCAGTAGTAGTGGTGGTGGTTGTAGTAGTAGTGGTGGTGGTTGTTGTAGTAGTGGTGGTGGTTGTAGTAGTAGTGGTGGTGGTTATAGTAGTAGTGGTGGTTGTAGTAGTAGTGGTGGTGGTTGTAGTAGTAGTGGTGGTGGTTGTAGTAGTAGTGGTGGTAGTTGTGGTAGTAGTGGTGGTGGTTGTAGTAGTAGTGGTGGTGGTGGTTATAGTAGTAGTGGTGGTAGTTGTGGTAGTAGAGTAGTAGAGGTGGTGATTATAGTAGTAGTGGTGGTGGTTGTGGTAGTAGTGGTGGTGGTTGTGGTAGTAGAGGTGGTGGTTGTAGTAGTAGTGGTGGTGGTTGTGGTAGTAGTGGTGGTGGTTATAGTAGTAGTGGTGGTGGTTGTGGTAGTAGTGGTGGTGGTTGTAGTAGTAGAGGTGGTGGTTATAGTAGTACTGGTGGTGGTTGTAGTAGTAGTGGTGATAGTAGTAATCGTAGTGGTGGTAGTAGGAATGATGATAGTGGTAGTATTAGCAGTGGTAGTAGTAGTAGTGGTAGTAGCAGCAGTAGTAGTAGTAGTAGTAGTAGTAGTAGTAGTGGTACTAGTGGTAGCAGTAGTGTTAATGGATGTGTTGGTAGTAACAGTAATTATATTGGTAGTAGCAGTAGTAAATGGTAGCAGGAGTAATAATAGTAGTAATGAAGCTAATAGCAGTAGCAGTAGCAGTAGCAGTAGTGGCAACATTTGAAGAAAGCAAAGGTGTTACTAGTAAACACTTGTATCCAATTGAGGCAATCAACTGAGGCGATAACCAATCAAAGGGCTTGTTTGCTGACTAATGTTAGACCACGTGCTCGGTGTTCCTGCCCACGGTCAGGGCGACAATAACTGCCCTCATTAGCGCCTCCAATTAGAGGCCAGGATTCAGCTGCGAGAGGTTTCGTTGCGTGGATTGTAGGAGACCTACTTCATGACGTCAGTGGTAGGAATGCGAGATCGGGCAGCGTCAGTTAGTGTAGCACTAATGAAAGATAGCAGAGTCAATGAGTGTAGCACTAATGAAAGATAGCAGAGTCAATGAGTGTAGCACTAATGAAAGATAGCAGAGTCAATGAGTGTAGCACTAATGAAAGATAGCAGAGTCAATGAGTGTAGCACTAATGAAAGATAGCAGAGTCAATGAGTGTAGCACTAATGAAAGATAGCAGAGTCAATGAGTGTAGCACTAATGAAAGATAGCAGCGTCAGTGTTTGTATCATCTAGTGTGTGTTCTATTTGGTGTATCCTGTATATCCTCCCCGCAGTTTTCATATCTTCTATGTGTACTATATCTTTCCTTCCTCGTTTGCCTTTTAGTGACAAGAGAATATATACTTTGTTCCTCTGTTTTCCTCAGCTGCTGTTATGTTTCCTAGTGTTTCTAATATTCCGTCAATCCATCTTTATCGTGGTCGGCCCTTACTTCTGATGTTCTCCCAACGTTTTTTTGAAGGCTCGCTGTGTTGTTATTTTTTCATCTTTCTGCCTTATCACGTCCCCAAACAATTTATCTGTTGTTTCTTTATGTATTCTATGCCGGGGGTTAGTCTTTCTCAGTTCCTCATTTCTGATCTTATCTCTCAGGCTCATTCCTGTCATTCGTCTGTCTTGTATATGTCATGTATATGTCATGTATATGTCATGTATATGTCATGTATATGTCATGTATATGTCATGTATATGTCATGTATATGTCATGTATATGTCATGTATATGTCATGTATATGTCATGTATATGTCATATACCCAGTGTCCATGTCTTCGATATGCAATATCCCGTCTTCTATAATAATTTGTTTGAACTATCACATACTCTCTGTCTAGTATCCACACATTATCATCAGTATCCGTATAGTCTCTGTCTATAGCTCGTTTCAAATCATGTGCCCAACTTCAAAACGCTATTACTCAGTAACCGTTTGTTAAAAACTGTTGAAATTTTCCAAATGTTATTAGAATGCAAAAGACCCTTTAAATGTATATTTAACAAATATCTTGCAGCTGCAGTTTTCTTAAAGCGGCGAATTTCTTTGATGTTTGTCAAAATTGTAAATTGTGAACCCCTAAATAATAGAAATTACCGTAGTTGCTGGTCTATGATTAATTTTCACTAGGTAAAGGCGTGGCCGTAATGGGGAAATAACCTAATAAGACAAAACACCAGGAGAATTATTGTCTTCTCAGTTGGAGGACGGACGATAATATCAAGGTATACCTGTATGTCCAATTTTCATAGTTGTGTGGTCCTGAAAAGGACCGTTTGTTGAACTAATTTAAGGTAATATAGGGGCCAACATTGTGGGGGCTATATACTTTCATTCTGAATCAGACGAGTCTAAAAGATTAATAACTGTTTGGGGTTGAACATTCCACAAACCATCATTTTTCCAATATTCCTCTTCCTGTTTTAAGACTTCACATTTAGCCCAATAATCTTTGTCTATATTTAATAAAGCGAGATTAGCAAGAGTCTTTACATCGCATATTTTGAATGTTGTATTTTCATCTGCCACTTGTCCTTTAATTTTGCCCAGATTAGTTCTATTGGATTTAAATGAGCATGGTAAGGTGGCAGCCTCAAACTTATATGACCGTGCTCTTGGATAATCTTATCTATTTGAAAAATCTTTGTCCTTTGTTTTTGCTTTACTAGAGATAGTAATTCAGGTTTTAAGTACATGTTATTAAATTGTATGTGCTCCTTTGTGAGCCATATCTTAATAGCATCTTTTGTACTGGATGACGTCGGGACTTTATCTTCAAGTGCAACAATGTTGTGGTACGCTGCATTGTCCATTATTAGGCAAGATGGTCGATCTAGTGATGGGATAACAGAATTTTCAATCCAATGTTTAAATATGTGACCATTCATCTCAGAGTGATAATCCCGATTGTCTATGGATTTTGAAAGAAAAATGACCTCTGCATTCTGTATTAGTTCATGTTGTCGACTACCTGCATGAGCAATTATCAAGCGCTGTCCTTTGCTGCTAGGTATTAATCTCTTAATCTTTCCATCTGATGACTGCCATTCCCTTTGGTTAGTGTGGTGAGCATTGATCCATGTTTCATCCAAGTACACAATATCATAACCTTGCTTGCGTACCTCTTTTACTTCACGTAAGTACTTGCTTCTCATGACTACTATATGTGGCTTCTCACAGATGATGTTTCGTCCATTGGAATACTTTCTAAATGTAAACCCTGCAGCTCTCACATTCCTCCATAATGTAGACTTTGATATTTCAATACTGTTGTTCTTTTTCAGCGATACTTTTAATTTTCTTATTGTAACAGTTTCATTCATACCCAACATTTTGCGAATTTCACTTCTAATAAGTTCACTCTCGAAATTATTCAACATTTTTGCTCTTCCTTGTGATTTTGTATATTTTGAACATTGACGGTCACGTCCTTGAATCCAGCGATTAAATGACCGTTTAGATAAATCCAAAATGTGTCTTGTCCTATTCTCAGGGTTTTCTAAAGAATGAAATAATCTTCCTCGTTTAGCCTCTTTGCAAAAATAGTCATACATTTTTATTGCGATGTTTTGTAAACTGCAGAATTTCATTTTAAGACTCATGATAAATGTTAGCGTTCCACGTGTCCACCTATGAATGAACGGAAATGGAACTCACAACTTCTCGTGTTTTTTACAAGTGTCTAATTGTGTCAGAAAACGAACTGTGAAAGCGTACAAACACGTCAATTTGACCGTGTATGGATTTTTACTCGCTATTTTTAACTTAAAATACTGTAAACATTAAGTTTTGACTACATCAATGGGTCGTTATAAATTTATATAAATCAAATAAGCAACAATAATAACCAAATGTTTTTTTTTAATGAAATTAATTCCCTGTTGGGTTCTAATCATTATAACTTTACATGCAAATTTTGAACAACTTACAACAAGCGGTTAAAAAGCTATAGATTTTTAAAGTTGGGCCCGGCTTATGAAACAAGCTATAGTATCCACACATTATCATCAGTATCCATATATTGTATCTGTAGTACCAACCGTGTTTTCATTTTAACGCGTATAAATATGGCCGTCACATGAAATGTTTGCCACAGAAAGGAACATTAAACACTCTCGCTATCAAACAGGCAAACGGAACGCTGCAAATGAACGATGCCAGGACGAGGGCAAAAAAGACATGGAAACAAGAAATGTAACGGCGTTTAAATGATCATGGCAAGTGACAATGCAGGTTGAGATAACGCCATTTGAAATGTCATACATCTTCTGTGTGTTAATCTTCTTCATACACGTGATCTGTGACTGCTAACAAACCGAACCGCCATTACTCGCACACTGCAACACGACTGGCTGCTCAGGCAGGGACATCATCGTCGTGGCAGGCGACACCGAGAGCTCATTAATCACAAACAAAAACACATGGAAATATTCGCTCTGCTTCTCTTCAAAGGTTTCTCGCGGACAGCACGCGCAGTAGAAACACAAGGGGAGGGAATGCAGTGAGATCTCTCAAACATAACTGGGACAGGAAGTGGCGAATTCTTACTTCCTATAGCTGTTGGCGAATTCTTAGTTCCTACAAATGTTGGCGAATTCTTAGTTCCTATAGCTGTTGGCGAATTCTTAGTTCCTATAGCTGTTGGCGAATTCTTAGTTCCTATAGATGTTGGCGAATTGATGATTCTGCTCTCCGATGGCAATGTAAGAATAATTCTCTCTGCTGGCATATTGGTAGTCCATCTCTCTGTTGACTAAATGATGGCCCACCATTCTGTTGACTAAATGATGGCCCACCATTCTGTTGACTAAATCATGGTCCATCTCTCTGTTGACTAAATGATGGCCCACCATTCTGTTGACTAACTGATGGCACACCTTTCTGTTGACTAAATGATGGTCCACCTCTCTGTGGACTAACTGATGGCCTACCTCTCTGTTGACTAACTGATGGGCCACCTCTCTGTTGACTAACTGATGGCCTACCTGTCTGTTGACTACCTGATGGCCCATCTCTCTGTTGACTAACTGATGGTCCACCTCTCTGTTGACTAACTGATGGCCTACCTCTCTGTTGACTACCTGATGGCCCATCTCTCTGTTGACTAACTGATGGCACACCATTCTGTTGACTACCTGATGGCACACCTCTCTGTTGACTAAATGATGGCCCACCCCTCTGTTGACTAAATGATGGCCCACCCCTCTGTTGACTAACTGATGGACCACCTCTCTGTTGACTACATGATGGCCCACCTCTCTGTTGACTAAATGATGGCCCATCTCTCTGTTGACTAAATGATGGCCCATCTCTCTGTTGACTAAATGATGGCCCATCTCTCTGTTGACTAACTGGTGGTCCACCTCTCTGTTGACTAAATGATGGCCCATCTCTCTGTTGACTAACTGATGGCCCATCTCTCTGTTGACTAACTGATGGCCCATCTCTCTGTTGACTAAATGATGGCCCATCTCTCTGTTGACTAAATGATGGCCCATCTCTCTGTTGACTAAATGATGGCCCATCTCTCTGTTGACTAACTGGTGGTCCACCTCTCTGTTGACTAAATGATGGCCCATCTCTCTGTTGACTAACTGGTGGTCCACCTCTCTGTTGACTAACTTGTGGCCCACCTCTCTGTTGACTACATGATGGCCCATCTCTCTGTTGACTAACTGATGGCCCACCTCTCTGTTGACTAACTTGTGGCCCACCTCTATGTTGACTAACTGATGGCCCATCTCTCTGTTGACTAAATGATGGCCCATCTCTCTGTTGACTAACTTGTGGCCCACCTCTATGTTGACTAACTGATGGCCCATCTCTCTGTTGACTAAATGATGGCCCATCCCTCTGTTGACTAACTGGTGGCCCATCTCTCTGTTGACTAAATGATGGCCCATCTCTCTGTTGACTAAATGATGGCCCATCTCTCTGTTGACTAACTTGTGGCCCACCTCTCTGTTGACTAACTGATGGCCCATCTCTCTGTTGACTAAATGATGGCCCATCTCTCTGTTGACTACATGATGGCCCATCTCTATGTTGACTAACTGATGGCCCATCTCTCTGTTGACTAAATGATGGCCCATCCCTCTGTTGACTAACTGGTGGCCCATCTCTCTGTTGACTAAATGATGGCCCATCTCTCTGTTGACTAACTGGTGGCCCACCTCTCTGTTGACTACATGATGGCCCATCTCTCTATTGACTAAATGATGGCCCATCTCTCTGTTGACTAACTGGTGGTCCACCTCTCTGTTGACTAACTGATGGCCCATCTCTCTGTTGACTAAATGATGGCCCATCTCTCTGTTGACTAACTGGTGGTCCACCTCTCTGTTAACTAACTGATGGCCCATCTCTCTGTTGACTAACTGGTGGTCCACCTCTCTGTTGACTAAATGATGGCCCATCTCTCTGTTGACTAACTGATGGCCCATCTCTCTGTTGACTAACTGGTGGTCCATCTTTCTGTTGACTAACTTGTGGCCCACCTCTCTGTTGACTAACTGATGGCCCATCTCTCTGTTGACTAACTGGTGGTCCATCTTTCTGTTGACTAACTGGTGGCCCATCTCTCTGTTGACTAACTGATGGCCCACCTCTCTGTTGACTAAATGATGGCCCATCTCTCTGTTGACTAACTGATGGCCCATCTCTCTGTTGACTAACTGGTGGTCCACCTCTCTGTTGACTAAATGATGGCCCATCTCTCTGTTGACTAACTGATGGCCCATCTCTCTGTTGACTAACTGGTGGTCCATCTTTCTGTTGACTAACTGGTGGCCCATCTCTCTGTTGACTAACTGGTGGTCCATCTTTCTGTTGACTAACTGATGGCCCACCTCTGTTAGGCTCATTTGCCAGCGGCTGATAGCGAGCTCTTTACACGAAAGGACCAGATCTCAGCTTCTCTCTGTCTCTACTCACCCCTCCCTCTTACCTCTCATCTACAAACCTGGTACAACTGTCTCCTCCTTCTCATCTACAAACCTGGTACAACTGTCTCCTCCTTCTCATCTACAAACCTGGTACAACTGTCTCCTCCCTCTCATCTACAAACCTGGTACAACTGTCTCCTCCCTCTCATTTACAAACCTGGTACAACTGTCTCCTCCCTCTCATTTACAAACCTGGTACAACTGTCTCCTCCCTCTCATTTACAAACCTGGTACAACTGTCTCCTCCCTCTCATCTACAAACCTGGTACAACTGTCTCCTCCCTCTCATTTACAAACCTGGTACAACTGTCTCCTCCTTCTCATCTACAAACCTGGTACAACTGTCTCCTCCCTCTCATCTACAAACCTGGTACAACTGTCTCCTCCCTCTCATCTACAAACCTGGTACAACTGTCTCCTGCCTCCAATAAGCTCGCATGACAGCCTCTATCTCGTTCCTTTCAGTCGGTCACGTGACGCGGTTTATGATCCACTGTTTTTTTTGCGACCCAAACGGTCACAGCCGATTAGACAATCACCAAATGGGTCCACCTGTAGCACATGGATCGCCCAATCATCAACCAATCGAAGTGAGAAGAGATGAATGTGCGGTGAGAGATGTTGACAGAATGCTGGACAACATGAGAGAGATGGTGATCTTGAAACAAGTAGATAAGAATAGGGAAACATGAATGATGAGAGGAGAGACGGGAGATTCTACAAGATGTTTTGTGAGAGAACCTTTCAACTACCCGCTTCTCTTGTCTCTGTTTGTGCGTGTGTTTCTCTTGTCTCTGTTTGTGCGTGTGTTTCTCTTGTCTCTGTTTGTGCGTGTGTTTCTCTTGTCTCGTCTCTGGTTGTACCTGTGCTTCTCTTCTCTCTGTCGTCATATGTTTCTCTTATCTCTGTCGTCATATCTTTCTCTTGTTTCTGTCGTCATATGTTTCTCTTGCATCTGTCGTCATATGTTTCTCTTGCATCTGTCGTCATATGTTTCTCTTCTCTCTGTCGTCATATGTTTCTCTTATCTCTGTCGTCATATCTTTCTCTTGTTTCTGTCGTCATATGTTTCTCTTGCATCTGTCGTCATATGTTTCTCTTGCATCTGTCGTCATATGTTTCTCTTCTCTCTGTCGTCATATGTTTCTCTTCTCTCTGTCGTCATATGTCTCTCTTCTCTCTGTCGTCATATGTTTCTCTTCTCTCTGTCGTCATATGTTTCTCTTCTCTCTGTCGTCATATGTCTCTCTTCTCTCTGTCGTCATATGTTTCTCTTCTCTCTGTCGTCATATGTTTCTCTTCTCTCTGTCGTCATATGTTTCTCTTCTCTCTGTCGTCATATGTTTCTCTTGCATCTGTCTAAATGTTTTGTAATGATGGCGTCACGGACTCCCGACGTATGAGATAACGTTTCTTTCCTTGACGAGCGTTGACGACGTGGTCGCTGACTGCGTCAGTGACGCGTTGTTCATGACGTGTCCGCTTCAAGAAACCAAACTCTAAGAATGTTGATCTCTGAAGGCAAGTCCATTAGAGGCCTGATCTTAGAGCCTATCGGCCGGACTTAGGGAATCACGCAGAGAGTGGCCTCTTCAGAAAGCTCGCATTGATTGGCCGGACGAGGGAATGCATGCCGGGAGAAGTCCTGGCCGAGATCTTATACGGCAGGATGAAGCTGCAGGACGCCGTGCACGGAACCTTTCACGAGCAAACTTCAAAGGAGACTTCCATTGTTGCCTCTAGAGAGCGAGCATTGTCGAGGGTAAGAGATATTAGAGTTGAAATGTGCCTGGAATTCGCGACCGTCACTCCCTGACTGGGCGCTAGCACGAGAGTAACCGTCCGCTGAAACCTAGCGACCAACATCCGAGCTTGGTAGAGAGAGAGACTCAGCTCGACCGGAGATCCACCGGGTCATGCGTCGGCAGTCTCGCAGCGGGAACCGTACCGGCGGATCTGAAGTTGGAGAGGAAATCTCGCGTGTGAAAGGATCAAATCGGAGCCTCTGAGAGGCGGGGAAACAGTTGCCGTGCGGGAGAGGCGATTGAGAAAAACCGCGACGACAATGCGAGGGTAGCTAATGCCTGGTAACTCTGAGTGGAGTGAAATCGAGTATTTGAGATATCAATGCCAGCGCGTTCTATTGAGCTGCACGAGGGCCGTCGCCAGGTACAATGTGGGTTTTCACGTATCCGCTTAGCAAAAGAGAACAATGGTCGTCTGGTGAAGGTAAGAGGGTTTGGTCTGGGGAAGATTGGACCTTGCTTCAGCCGAAAACATAAACAGGTTTGGGTGTTTGTCACGCTTCCACAGAGCTACGAAATTATAACGCTCCATGTGCAGTGACAAAATAACGCTACAGAATAATAGTTAGCGGTGACAAAATAACGCTACAGAATAATAGTTAGCGGTGACAAAATAACGCTACAGAATAATAGTTAGCGGTGACAAAATAACGCTACAGAATAATAGTTAGCGGTGACAAAATAACGCTACAGAATAATAGTTAGCGGTGACAAAATAACGCTACAGAATAATAGTTAGCGGTGACAAAATAACGCTACAGAATAATAGTTAACGGTGACAAAATAACGCTACAGAATAATAGTTAGCGGTGACAAAATAACGCTACAGAATAATAGTTAGCGGTGACAAAATAACGCTACAGAATAATAGTTAGCGGTGACAAAATAACGCTACAGAATAATAGTTAGCGGTGACAAAATAACGCTACAGAATAATAGTTAGCGGTGACAAAATAACGCTACAGAATAATAGTTAGCGGTGACAAAATAACGCTACAGAATAATAGTTAGCGGTGACAAAATAACGCTACAGAATAATAGTTAGCGGTGACAAATTAACGCTGTAGAATAATAGTTAGCGGTGACAAATTAACGCTACAGAATAATAGTTAGCGGTGACAAAATAACGCTACAGAATAATAGTTAGCGGTGACAAAATAACGCTACAGAATAATAGTTAGCGGTGACAAAATAACGCTACAGAATAATAGTTAGCGGTGACAAATTAACGCTGTAGAATAATAGTTAGCGGTGACAAATTAACGCTGTAGAATAATAGTTAGCGGTGACAAATTAACGCTACAGAATAATAGTTAGCGGTGACAAATTAGCGCTACAGAATAATAGTTAGCGGTGACAAATTAACGCTGTAGAATAATAGTTAGCGGTGACAAATTAACGCTACAGAATAATAGTTAGCGGTGACAAATTAACGCTGTAGAATAATAGTTAGCGGTGACAAAATAACGCTACAGAATAATAGTTAGCGGTGACAAAATAACGCTACAGAATAATAGTTAGCGGTGACAAATTAACGCTGTAGAATAATAGTTAGCGGTGACAAAATAACGCTACAGAATAATAGTTAGCGGTGACAAATTAACGCTACAGAATAATAGTTAGCGGTGACAAATTAACGCTGTAGAATAATAGTTAGCGGTGACAAAATAACGCTACAGAATAATAGTTAGCGGTGACAAAAAAACGCTACAGAATAATAGTTAGCGGTGACAAAATAACGCTACAGAATAATAGTTAGCGGTGACAAAATAACGCTACAGAATAATAGTTAGCGGTGACAAATTAACGCTGTAGAATAATAGTTAGCGGTGACAAATTAACGCTACAGAATAATAGTTAGCGGTGACAAAATAACGCTACAGAATAATAGTTAGCGGTGACAAAATAACGCTACAGAATAATAGTTAGCGGTGACAAAATAACGCTACAGAATAATAGTTAGCGGTGACAAATTAACGCTGTAGAATAATAGTTAGCGGTGACAAATTAACGCTGTAGAATAATAGTTAGCGGTGACAAATTAACGCTACAGAATAATAGTTAGCGGTGACAAATTAGCGCTACAGAATAATAGTTAGCGGTGACAAATTAACGCTGTAGAATAATAGTTAGCGGTGACAAATTAACGCTACAGAATAATAGTTAGCGGTGACAAATTAACGCTGTAGAATAATAGTTGGCGGTGACAAAATAACGCTACAGAATAATAGTTAGCGGTGACAAAATAACGCTACAGAATAATAGTTAGCGGTGACAAATTAACGCTGTAGAATAATAGTTAGCGGTGACAAAATAACGCTACAGAATAATAGTTAGCGGTGACAAAAAAACGCTACAGAATAATAGTTAGCGGTGACAAAATAACGCTACAGAATAATAGTTAGCGGTGACAAAATAACGCTACAGAATAATAGTTAGCGGTGACAAATTAACGCTGTAGAATAATAGTTAGCGGTGACAAATTAACGCTACAGAATAATAGTTAGCGGTGACAAAATAACGCTACAGAATAATAGTTAGCGGTGACAAAATAACGCTACAGAATAATAGTTAGCGGTGACAAAATAACGCTACAGAATAATAGTTAGCGGTGACAAATTAACGCTGTAGAATAATAGTTAGCGGTGACAAATTAACGCTGTAGAATAATAGTTAGCGGTGACAAATTAACGCTACAGAATAATAGTTAGCGGTGACAAATTAGCGCTACAGAATAATAGTTAGCGGTGACAAATTAACGCTGTAGAATAATAGTTAGCGGTGACAAATTAACGCTACAGAATAATAGTTAGCGGTGACAAATTAACGCTGTAGAATAATAGTTGGCGGTGACAAAATAACGCTACAGAATAATAGTTAGCGGTGACAAAATAACGCTACAGAATAATAGTTAGCGGTGACAAATTAACGCTGTAGAATAATAGTTAGCGGTGACAAAATAACGCTACAGAATAATAGTTAGCGGTGACAAAATAACGCTACAGAATAATAGTTAGCGGTGACAAAATAACGCTACAGAATAATAGTTAGCGGTGACAAATTAACGCTGTAGAATAATAGTTAGCGGTGACAAAATAAC
Organism: Megaustenia siamemsis; assembly: GCA_032433765.1. Taxonomy (NCBI): domain Eukaryota; kingdom Metazoa; phylum Mollusca; class Gastropoda; order Stylommatophora; family Ariophantidae; genus Megaustenia; species Megaustenia siamemsis. The sequence goes on along the minus strand of JAVIAB010000024.1, from coordinate 81,522,885 downwards.
GCTACAGAATAATAGTTAGTGGTGACAAATTAACGCTGTAGAATAATAGTTAGCGGTGACAAATTAACGCTACAGAATAATAGTTAGCGGTGACAAATTAACACTGTAGAATAATAGTTAGCGGTGACAAATTAACGCTGTAGAATAATAGTTAGCGGTGACAAATTAACGCTACAGAATAATAGTTAGCAGTGACAAATTAACGCTACAGAATAATAGTTAGTGATGACAAATTAACGCTACAGAATAATAGTTAGCGATGACAAATTAACGCTACATAATAATAGTTAGCGGTGACAAATTAACGCTACAGAATAATAGTTAGCGGTGACAAAATAGCGCTACAGAATAATAGTTAGTCATGACAAATTAACGCTACATAATAATAGTTAGCGGTGACAATTAACGCTACAGAATAATAGTTAGCGGTGACAAAATAGCGCTACAGAATAATAGTTAGTAATGACAAATTAACGCTACATAATAATAGTTAGCGGTGACAAATTAACGCTACAGAATAATAGTTAGCGGTGACAAATTAGCGCTACAGAATAATAGTTAGTGATGACAAATTAACGCTACATAATAATAGTTAGCGGTGACAAATTAACGCTACAGAATAATAGTTAGCGGTGACAAAATAGCGCTACAGAATAATAGTTAGTCATGACAAATTAACGCTACATAATAATAGTTAGCGGTGACAAATTAACGCTACAGAATAATAGTTAGCGGTGACAAAATAGCGCTACAGAATAATAGTTAGTAATGACAAATTAACGCTACATAATAATAGTTAGCGGTGACAAATTAACGCTACAGAATAATAGTTAGCGGTGACAAATTAGCGCTACAGAATAATAGTTAGCGGTGACAAATTAACGCTACAGAATAATAGTTAGCGGTGACAAATTAACGCTACAGAATAATAGTTAGCGGTGACAAATTAACGCTACAAAATAATAGTTAGTGGTGACAAATTAACGCTACAGAATAATAGTTAGTGATGACAAATTAACGCTGAAGAATAATAGTTAGCGGTGACAAATTAACACTACAGAATAATAGTTAGTGGTGACAAATTAACGCTACATAATAATAGTTAGTGGTGACAAATTAACGCTACAGAATAATAGTTGGTGATGACAAATTAACGCTACTTAATAATAGTCAGCGGTGACAAATTAACGCTACAGAATAATAGTTAGCGGTGACAAATTAACGCTACAGAATAATAGTTAGCGGTGACAAATTAACGCTACAGAATAATAGTTAGCGGTGACAAATTAACGCTACAGAATAATAGTTAGCGGTGACAAATTAACGCTACAGAATAATAGTTAGCGGTGACAAATTAACGCTACAGAATAATAGTTAGTGATGACAAATTAACGCTACAGAATAATAGTTAGCGGTGACAAATGTTACATTCGTCAGCTCAACGCTGGTGACAATTGTTACATTCGTCAGCTCAACGCTGGTGACAATTGTTACATTCGTCAGCTCAACGCTGGTGACAATTGCTACATTCGTCAGCTCAACGCTGGTGACAATTGTTACATTCGTCAGCTCAACGCTGGTGACAATTGCTACATTCGTCAGCTCAACGCTGGTGACAATTGTTACATTCGTCAGCTCAACGCTGGTGACAATTGCTACATTCGTCAGCTCAACGCTGGTGACAATTGTTACATTCGTCAGCTCAACGCTGGTGACAATTGCTACATTCGTCAGCTCAACGCTGGTGACAATTGTTACATTCGTCAGCTCAACGTTGGTGACAATTGCTACATTCGTCAGCTCAACGCTGGTGACAATTGTTACATTCGTCAGCTCAATGCTGGTGGCAATTGCTACATTCGTCAGCTCAACGCTGGTGACAATTGTTACATTCGTCAGCTCAACGCTGGTGACAATTGCTACATTCGTCAGCTCAACGCTGGTGACAATTGTTACATTCGTCAGCTCAACGCTGGTGACAATTGCTACATTCGTCAGCTCAACGCTGGTGACAATTGTTACATTCGTCAGCTCAACGCTGGTGACAATTGTTACATTCGTCAGCTCAACGCTGGTGACAATTGTTACATTCGTCAGCTCAACGCTGGTGACAATTGTTACATTCGTCAGCTCAACGCTGGTGACAATTGTTACATTCGTCAGCTCAACGCTGGTGACAATTGTTACATTCGTCAGCTCAACGCTGGTGACAATTGCTACATTCGTCAGCTCAACGCTGGTGACAATTGTTACATTCGTCAGCTCATGGCTGGTGACAATTGCTACATTCGTCAGCTCAACGCTGGTGACAATTGCTACATTCGTCAGCGCAACGCTGGTGACAATTGTTACATTCGTCAGCTCATGGCTGGTGACAATTGCTACATTCGTCAGCTCATGGATGGTGACAATTGTTACATTCGTCAGCTCATGGCTGGTGACAATTGTTGCATTCCTCAGCTCATGGATGGTGACAATTGCTACACTCGTCAACTCATGGCTGGTGACAATTGTTACATTCGTCAGCTCATGGCTGGTGACAATTGTTGCATTCCTCAGCTCATGGATGGTGACAATTGCTACACTCGTCAACTCATGGCTGGTAACAATTGTTACATTCGTCAGCTCATGGCTGGTGACAATCGTTACATTCCTCAGCTCATGGATGGTGACAATTGCTACACTCGTCAGCACATGGCTGGTGACAATTGCTACATTCGCCAGCTCATGGCTGGTGACAATTGCTACACTCGTCAGCTCATGGCTGGTGACAATTGCTACACTCGTCAGCTCATGGCTGGTGACAATTGCTACACTCGTCAGCTCATGGCTGGTGACAATTGCTACACTCGTCAGCTCATGGCTGGTGACAATTGCTACACTCGTCAGCTCATGGCTGGTGACAATTGCTACACTCGTCAGCTTATGGCTGTTGACAATTGCTACACTCGTCAGCTCATGGCTGGTGACAACTGCTACATTCGTCAGCTCATGGCTGGTGACAATTGTTACATTCGTCAGCTCATGGCTGGTGACAACTGCTACATTCGTCAGCTCATGGCTGGTGACAATTGCTACACTCGTCAGCTCATGGCTGGTGACAACTGCTACATTCGTCAGCTCATGGCTGGTGACAATTGTTACATTCGTCAGCTCATGGCTGGTGACAACTGCTACATTCGTCAGCTCATGGCTGGTGACATCTCCATACAGCTTGTACCGGTGATTGCCACAAGAACCTTCTCTGTTCATCAAACGTTGGCCATGATTGTATCAGATTTTCAACAACCTGTACCACATTCATCAGATGTTCAACAGACTGTTGGAGCCTTCAACAGCCCAACCAACCCCGGAGCCTCAAAGATGTATAGACAACCCTGAAATAAGCCAGGAAAAACCAGAATGGAGAGAGTTGTATGGGAAATATGAGACAGAACATGAAAGCTTAAACAAGCTGAGCAGACCAAGATACTCAGAACAGGTCAATGTGGCCTCAGAGAATATTTACACAAGATAGGGCTCACTGACTTTGCAACATGTGACTACGGAGCATCCAGACAAACTCTAGAACATATCCTACAGGACTCCAGCACTCCCAACACAGGAGCATCCAGACAAACTCTAGAACATACCCTACAGGACTCCAGCACTCCCAACACAGGAGCATCCAGACAAACTCCAGAACATACCCTACAGGACTCCAGCACTCTCAACATCATAGGAAGACAAATATAGTCCACACCAACAACCCTGCATGACAAGTTATGATGAAGACCTCAAACACATTTGGGTCTTATTCGTGACCTCGTCTCAACGTCAAAATACACAGCAGTAGCCGGTCGCGGAAGCTGGAGACATAAGTAACGCAACTAGGAACAACATTAATTGTTATACAACAGCAACGCATTTAGCTATAGCATTGAGAGCGAGTGAATGGCTGGACAATGATGTGGGAATGTTGATGTCTGGACAATGATGTGGGAATGTTGATGTCTGGACAATGATGTGGGAATGTTGATGTCTGGACAATGATGTGGGAATGTTGATGTCTGGACAATGATGTGCGAATGTTGATGTCTGGACAATGATGTGCGAATGTTGATGTCTGGACAATGATGTGGGAATGTTGATGTCTGGACAATGATGTGCGAATGTTGATGTCTGGACAATGATGTGCGAATGTTGATGTCTGGGCAATGATATGCGAATGTTGATGTCTGGACAATGATGTGCGAATGTTGATGTCGACAATGATGTGGGAATGTTGGTTATTGGTTATGGTTATGGAAGGCCTCGGATTCACAGCAAACGAATTAAAATCCATAATTGCTCAACCGCCCGTGCCAGTGGAATCATCCGAATTACTAACTCATCTCCCAAACAAAGAAAGGTAACTGTAGTCCCCATCGTAGCAGTCTCAGCACACGCCAAAAGACATAAGGCGAAACCGCGCAGAAAGTGAACACAGCCAACTGCTCCCTGTCATACGATATCATCATTCATCGTAAACAAGCGGGATATCGAAGCAGGATCAAAACGGATGAGACACACAGCTCACGGTGTGCACAGAGCACTTAACTCAGTAGCTCCTGCAACAAGCCGGACTTGGAATATGAGGAAACTGCAAGAAGGAACACTTTTCAGACATAGCCTTCAATGGTTCCTGCCGCCTATTCACCATATACCATGGGAGTTCACGTCCTCCCGAAAATGATGATCGTCATAGCACTTGATGATGTTAGGCCATCATCGATGACTCCAATTCCAAACATATAGACACACAGTGGTGGTAAGTTATCATTTTCAATCCAACAGAAGCCACATGACCTGTAGTTAGTAAAACCACAGAGAGAATATGATTTTGTGACCTTCACTGATTCACTCTTAGATGTGAATGTGTAGTTTACACAAGAGGAGAAGTTTTCAACTACAGTGATCCCATTTAAGGCAATTCTGGGATAGCAAGGCAAGTCTCCTTTATAGCAGCAGAACTTGATGTTCTCTGCTCCCTTCTTGTAGCTGCTGCCACACGATTCTGATGTCTCATTAACTTGGACATCATTCAAGAACAATGTCAGATTAACATTCCATAGATTTGGCTCTGCTGATGAAATGCTTAGTGCAACAGTTGTATCAATCATACTGGAGGCTCCTGGTTTGTGGTCATTAATATCACAGACGGCACATGATGTTGTTATATTCAGTATTTCTTTCTGGGGTGTAAATATGTGGCACACACATGGAGAGTGGTTTATGGTCACAGTAATCCCATTAAAGGCAATTCTAGGGTAGCATGGCATAGCTGTTTCAGAACAGCACAATCCTGTGATGTTTTCTGTGTTCGCTATAAAGCTGCTGGTGCTACACAATCCTGACCAATTATAGGTGTGGACATTATTCACTTGCAATGACAAAACTGCTTTGTTTACATCATAAACCTCTGGAAGCGAATCATTTATGGGACTAATAGTACAATTTATTCTTCCATCGAGGATATCTTCATTGAGTCCCCAAAAAAAAGGTCTTTGGTTAAAAAGCACATATGCTTTTGAGTTAAACACACAATGAGCCCACTTCATAGATTCAAAATGATCCTTGCCAATGCCATCCGTTTGCACAAGTTTGGTCCTTAGCTACCAAGGTCACAGACGTCCGAAACGAATTAACGACTTTATCTACAGCGAAGGTTAACGAACTGTGAACAAACATTTATGTTCAAACCCTTGAAAACATTTTCAAAAATCTGCCAACTCGCAGCAATAACATATATCGTGTTGTTTAATGTAAACATTGCTTAGTCCATAGCTCGAATATAAATAAGCTCGTGGGAATGTTGATGTCTGGACAATGATGTGCGAATGTTGATGTCTGGACAGTGATGTGGGAATGTTGATGTCTGGACAATGATGTGGGAATGTTGATGTCTGGACAATGATGTGGGAATGTTGATGTCTGGACAGTGATGTGGGAATGTTGATGTCTGGACAATGATGTGCGAATGTTGATTCTGGACAATGATGTGGGAATGTTGATGTCTGGACAATGATGTGGGAATGTTGATGTCTGGACAATGATGTGGGAATGTTGATGCTAGGACTCAAACTTGGATCTTGCTTCCTACATGCTCTATGTGTGTGTGGTTGTTTGTATGTATGTGACCGTGTGGTTGTATGAGTGTGTGGTTGTATGTATGCGGTTATATGTGAATGTGGTGTGTGGTTGTATGTGTGCGTGTGGTTGTATATATATGTGCGTGTGGTTGTATATATATGTGCGTGTGGTTGTATGTGTGCGTGTGGTTGTATATGTGTATGTGGTTGTATGTGTGCGTGTGGTTGTATATATATGTGTGTGTGGTTGTATGTGAATGTGTGTGTGATTAACATAACATGGTCGTCCTCCATACATATGTCAGTTCCGCCGGTTCGTTACACACACACACACACACACTCACACACACACACACACTCACACACACTCACACATACATACGCTTTCTTCATTTGCCCGCCACTACCACTGAAGTACTTCAAGTTCTCTCTCTCTCTCTCTCTCTCTATTTATCTCTCTCTCTCTCTCTCTCTGTCTCCGTGTCCACTCCTCGTGTCTAAGACCCAATCAGACACCGACCAGATTGATCTAATCCGCCTTTTGTTTGTCCGGCCCAGAAGCCAGATTGGGTCACCTGGCGGAAGATTAATTAGCGCCCACCCCCCGGGGGGGGGAGGTGTTACTGCGACTTGTAGCGCCACCTGCGAACTAAGACTTACTGATCGAGTCGATCAATGTTTGGAGTGTCCGTGATTTACTTAGAGAAAGTCACAGAGAGAGACACAGAGAGGTATAGAGACAGATACAGAGACAGAGAGAGACATAGAGGTACAGAAACAGACACAGAGACAGATACATAGACAGACAGAGACAGATACAGAGATAGACACAGAAACACAGAGACAGACACAGAGAGGTACAGAAGCAGACACAGAGACAGATACATAGACAGACAGACACAGAAACACAGAGACAGACACAGAAACACAGAGACAGACACATAGACAGACACAGAGACACACTGAGACAGACACAGACACATAGACTAACACAGAGACAGACACATTGACAGGCACAAAGACAGAGACAGAGCCAGATACATAGACAGACGCATAGACAGACACACATAGACACAGAGTGAGGCACGCTAGCAGTCTCCCAGCAAACACTTCTAGGTTCACCTAACACTCCTGACCGCCTCACGTTACATAGGCCTATATGGACTGTGTTGTCACATACAGGAAGCGGCAACATTTAGCTTCTTTCGGACTAGTACATCCGACTTTATTACATTATTTTAGAGTGCGGTGTTGCTTTCCCTCTGTCACCTCTCTATCCGTGTGAGACGGTCTTGTTCTGCTACTCGGACCCTAACACGAACAATCAGCTATCGGTAGCCGGCCACTGTTAGCATGGGATGTCCGCGCTTGGGCATTTGCATCGAGCACGCATTCATTCACACAACATTTAGTCGGAGAGAGAGAATTTGAGAGAGGAGTGAGTGAGTGAATGAGTGTGTGGGTGCAGTGAGTGAGTAGAGTGAAGGAGTGAGTGAGTAGAGTGAGTGAGTGTAGTAAGTGAGTGAGTGCAGTGAGTGAGTGAGTAGAGTGAGTGAGTGTAGTGAGTGAGTAAGTGAGTGAGTGGGTACAGTGAGTGAAAGAGAAACATCAATCTATACATACAAAAGTACTAAATGGCGGAAAGAGAGAAAACGATAGAGAAACAAAGGAGAAGAGTAGTGGGTTAGATTGAGAGAAAGTGGGAGAAAAGTTATGAAAGGGAGCGAGAGATATGGATAGAACGAGCAGCTAAATTCGGACTTAATGCACAGGCGTCCCGTGACGCACGCACGCAGCACACGCACCTGATCATGTCCGCTCGACTTAGCAACATGTGAGATGTTGGCCAGGGCTGGCCTGCCCGTATGTCCGTGACACGGGAAATGAAAGAGCAGATCGCCGAGATCTGGAGGGACACTGAGAGTGAGAGTAAGTGAGACACGGACCTGGGAACACTGGCCTCGTGTACAACACGAGGAGAGAACGAGAGAGTAGTGAGATATTAATTATACTTGACTCATCGCGGGTAATTTTTCTTCAAAAATCAAATTGTCTTTGCCCCAGTGAGCAATATTTTCAGGTGAACGAGTCAGTCTTTGTGAGGTGGCTGTGTCCTGCGACCAGGGCCCGGGGACCGTGCGAGGGCTAACTGACGCTTGTGAGAGTGGGTGGTAGTTTGGTGAGTACAAACATGCGGGCGGCAGGACAGATCTATCAATGAGGAAGAAGAATAAGAGAAATAAAAGAGCGAGAGAGAAAGAAAGCGAGAGAAACAGAGAAGTCCATAATTACAAATTTAAGAGGAAAAGAAAGTTCTCGTGTCCACAACAATCTATTCGTTTCTGTCCATCCTCAACTCTTATTTTAATGACAAACACACACACACTCACTCACTCCACCTCAGATCGTATTTATTATCACAAACACACACACTCACTCACTCCACCGTCAGCTCTTCGTTATGATACACTCCCTCACTCCAGCCTAAACTCTTATTTATTATGATAAACACACTCACTCACTCCACCTCAGATCGTATTTATTATCACAAACACACACACACACTCACTCCACCCTCAACTCTTATTTATTATGATAAACACACACACACTCATTCCAGCCTCAACTCTTATTTATTATGATAAACACACACACTCATTCCAGCCTCAACTCTTATTTATTATGATAAACACACACACTCATTCCAGCCTCAACTCTTATTTATTATGATAAACACACACACTCATTCCAGCCTCAACTCTTATTTATTATGATAAACACACACACACTCACTCCAGCCTCAACTCGTATTTATTATGATAAACACACACACACTCACTCCAGCCTCAACTCTTATTTATTATGATAAACACACTGGCTGACGACACCGCCTGCTCCTGTTTGTTGTGATAAGTTATTGATGATGGTAGAATCGGTGTCTAGAAGACGCTGAGACCTGGCGTCAGGTCATGCACGTTGAGCCCTAGAATTTCTACATCTCAAAACGAGCGGTCGTAGAGTGTCTTTGATGGACCCACTTTATATTGAGGACTTTTATAGAAGATCTGTCTAGACTTTGGATTATCTCTTACTGATATCGCAAATTGAGTATTTGATCAATGCTGTAGGACTGTGTCTACGCAACGAATGGCTTCAGAGATGAGAGCACACATTGTTGACATCATCGATGTTGATGTGCCTAGCAGGTACGTGTTGACATCATTGATGTTGATGTGCCTAGCCGGTACGTGTTGACATCATCGATGTTGATGTGCCTAGCCGGTACGTGTTGACATCATTGGTGTTCATGTGCCTAGCCGGTACGTGTTGATATAATTGATGTTGATGTGCCTAGCCGGTACGTGTTGACATCATCGATGTTGATGTGCTGCCCAGCCGGTACGTGTTGACATCATCGATGTTGATGTGCCCAGCCGGTACGTGTTGACATCATTGTAACTAGCCCATTTCTACCGCAACAATCATCATGTGCCACAACTGACTAGACTTGTAGGTATTCCAGCATCACAAACATACTTAGTGACCCCAAACTGGTCGTTCTGATCGTTCTCATCTTCATCCCCGAAAGCTTCATTTCTCCCAAATTGCATCTTTAAGTGGGCTCTTTTGTGAATCTTTGTCTTTACAGAAGAAATTCATACCACCATTTGGTTGTCTAAAACAATGATTGAAAGAAAGAAAGAAAGAAAGAAAGAAAGAAAGAAAGAAAGAAAGAAAGAAAGAAAGAAAGAAAGAAAGAAAGAAAAAATAATGAATGAGTTTAAACACTCATGCCGCTCATTAATCCCGTGTTTTCTTCCTTGAAAGCGAACTGTTCATTTTAGCCTGTTCCTAGTTTAGCGTGTTTCTAGTTTAGCGTGTTTCTATTTAACTTTATGTATAATATACATGTTTAATAATGCATGTGTGTGTGTGTATGTGTTTGTGTCACCTTAACTTCTCGTCTTGTGTCGTGTGTGTAGGACACTGACTCCTGTGTGACTCTCGTGCAAGCCGGCAACCTGTCTAAGCTGAACACAAGGACACGCTCAAATATAAGACACGCCAAACGTAGAAGCACGCACCAACAAATAAATGGAGACACGCTAAAGCAGTCAAACGTTACAATAAATAAAGGCACGCTAAACTAGAATCACACTGACCATTACACACACACATACACACACATACAAACTCTCCCACACACACCACACAAGCACACACACAAACACTCTCATGCACACAAATTCTCTCACACACCACACACACCAACTCTCTCACACACACCAACTCTCACACACACCAACTCTCCCACACACACAAACTCTCTCACACACACCAACTCTCTCACACACACCAACTCTCTCACACACACCAACTCCCGCACACACCAACTCCAACACACACACCAACTCTCTCACACACACCAACTCTCCCACACAGACCAACTCTCTCACACACACCAACTCCCGCACACACCAACTCTTTCACACACACCAACTCTCCCACACACACACCAACTCTCTCACACACACCAACTCTCTCACACACACCAACTCCCGCACACACCAACTCTCTCACACACACCAACTCTCACACACACACCAACTCCCACACACACCAACTCCCACACACACATATATCATCAACTCAGACCTTTACTGTTACAATCATATCCACCCACCCCTTCCCACTAAAAATTTGGAACACCTCCCCCTCCCCTCTCTCATACAACACTAACTTGCCTCCTCATTCTAAACTCCCTAGTTGTTCCACCTTCCATCCCTCCATCTCTCCCATCCCTCCCATCTCTCCTATCTCTCCCATCCCTCCCATCTCTCCCATTCCTCCCATCTCTCTCATCCCTCCCATCTCTCCCATCACTTCCATTTCTCCCATCTCTCCAATCCCTCCCATCCCTTCCATCTCTCCAATCCCTCCCATCCCTTCCATCTCTCCAATCCCTCCCATCTCTCCCATCCCTCCCATCTCTCCCATCTCCCCCATCCCTCCCATCTTTCCCATCCCTCCCATCTCTCCCACCTCCCATCCCTCCCATTCCTCCTATCTCTCCGATCCCTCCCATCTCTCCCATCCCTCCCATCTCTCTCATCTCTCTCGTCCCTCCCGTCCCTCCCATCCCTCCCATCTCTCCCATCTCTCCCTCACTGCTTCACTCTTGTCCAGCATTTCCATTCAATTCTTTAAAAAAATAATATTCGCGCGCGCACACACACACACACACATTTCCTTTGAAGCTCCGCTTTCTTCTATCACATCCCCTCTATCTCTCCTACCACTTACTCCTCCAACACTCCCATTATTATTTTCCTTCAACACCTCTCGTACACTCACGTGACATCTCTCCTTCTGTCACTCCGTGTACTTCCATCTCCCGTCCTGCCAGACCTGACTCCCCCGCCTCCAGGCCCTATCAAACTCTACCTCCTTGAGCGCAGAGCCCGTTTATTATAACGTGAACTAGCCATTACTGTAATTTTCTCGTCATATCAGCGGGCAATAATGAAGGAAGGCCTGGCGACCGGAGCTTCCACCACGTGTCCAAAGATGTTGTTTTCGCTCCGATAGACACGATGAATACGCACTGGATGAAGGAAGAGAGAGGGCGGCTACAGAGGACCTGGGATGAGTCGCTGGGTGTAAGATGGGACCCCCAGGGCGGAGAGGGTCGGGGCGGACAGTGATGGCAGTGGCCCCAGTCTCGGATAGACAGACGGAGCTCATCCTTCCTCTACTGGCCTGCCTCGGTACACGTGGTACCTAGTTTATTGATCTTCTGCCCTCGCCTTTTCCTCCTATCTTCGACAGATGTGAGTATGTGTGTATATGTGAGAGTATATGTGTGTGTCGTGCCTTCGAAGTGTATCTTCAGCTTTCTTTGTTTATGTGTAAGGGCGGGTGTAGGTGTATGGGCGGGTGTAGGTGTATGGGCGTGTCTACGGGCACAAGCTAATGTCGTCACCATCACCTGTCTCAAGGTCATTAACCTCACATCTCTCTTCACTTGATGACCACATTCACTGGTTTGTCTCATTCCGACTTTATGGCTGACTTCACTCACATCACCTTCATTGTTATCACCGCCTTCATTGTTATCACCACATTCATTGTTATCACCACCTTCATTATTATGACCATCTTTATTGTTATCACCACCTTCATTGTTATCACAACCTTCATTGCTACCATAAGGACCTTCATTGTTATCACCACCGTTATTGTTATCACCATCTTTATTGTTATCACCACCTTCATTATTATCGTCATCTTTCTTGTTATCACCACCTTCATTGTTATCACCACCTTCAATGTTATCACCATCATTTATTGTTATCACCATCTTTCTTGTTATCACCACCTTCATTGTTATCACCACCTTCAATGTTATCACCATCTTCATTGTTATCACCGCCTTTATTATTATCACCATCTTCATTGTTATAGCCACCTTAATTGTTATCACCATCCTTATTGTTATCACCACCTTCATTGTTATCACCATCTTCATTGTTATCACCATCTTCATTGTTACCATCACCGCCATCATTGTTATCACCATATTTATTGTTATCATTACCTTCATTGTTATCACCATCTTTATTGTTATCATCATCTTTATTGTTATCATCACCTTCATTGCTAACACCACCTTTATTTTAATCACCAAATTCATCGTTATCACCACCTTCATTGCTATAACCACCTTCATTGTTATCACCATATTTATTCTCATCACCACCTTCATTGTTACCATCACCACCTTCATTGTTACCATCAACACCTTCATTGCTACCACCACCATCTTCATTGCTACCACCACCACCTTCATTGCTACCATCACCACCTTCATTGCTACCATCACCACCTTCATTGCTACCACCACCATTTCATTGCTACCACCACCACCTTCATTGCTACCACCACCACCTTCATTGCTACCATCACCACCTTCATTGCTACCACCACCACCTTCATTGCTACCATCACCACCTTCATTGCTACCATCACCACCATTTTCATTGCTACCACCACCACCTTCATTGCTACCATCACCACCTTCATTGCTACCATCACCACCTGCATTGCTACCATCACCACCTTCATTGCTACCATCACCATCTTCATTGTGTCACTATAGTCAAGTAGGGATGTCTCAAAGAAATTCACCACTTCTCATATCAACTCTCTCAGAGTTTACTTTATGTGAGCGTCAAAGTGTGTTCCAATGTTGTACGTGTTCTGGAATACTTTCACGTGTTCGGGGATGATGCAGGTGTTCATCGGAAAGAAGTTACCGCTATTTGATGTCAACTCTGGCACAAGGCAACACCCTCGCCTACGCCTCGTGGTTTGTACAATGACCGACCATCAAAGTCTACAAACAGGAGGCACATCAGAGGCTCGGGGTTTGCCTACAAGGTGTCACGTAAGGTTGCCATGGCGACCGTCGCAAAAATAACGACAAACCACTAAGACGCAACGCAAGGCGTTGAGATTAATCATTGAGGAGGCCAGGCGTTGGGACCGAACTTTTAGCTTGATCTTTAACCTGCTTACGACATAACATTTCTGTAATTTACGCTATGTGATATAGATCCATTAATGATTGCCCAAATCCACATAATAGTAATGACATCATAACATCTTAGTTATCTGCAGTATGTATAAGTTATGACAAGAACACGGTTTTACTATTAATTACATTCTTTTACAGTTTTGTTCAGGTTTTTTTAAAATTATTTGTATATAAAGACAAAGCGCAGTAATTCTTACAGTCGACACTTCACACATTCTTCTACCCATCAACATTATTGTAATGTTTCAATGAAAAGATAGAACTCTGATTTGTCGCTATTTTGTTGCCATGGAAACAGGGAGGTATTTGTTGAAATGGCCTACCTAGCTCTCATACACATTACAACGTCGATAGATGCCGTTGTACGGTTGTAGTAGGTTTGACCTCCATAGACATTGAAGCCTATTTATTAGTAACAGCTTCAGTTATTTGAATTATATCACGGCTATACAAGGGAATACGGTGGCTGGTTGTACACTGACATTGAACTATATCACGGCTATACAAGGGAATACGGTGGCTGGTTGTACACTGACATTGAACTATATCACAGCTATACTAGGGAATACGGTGGCTGGTTGTACACTGACATTGAACTATATCACAGCTATACTAGGGAATACGGTGGCTGGTTGTACACTGACATTGAACTATATCACGGCTATACTAGGGAATACGGTGGCTGGTTGTACACTGACTTTGAACTATATCACAGCTATACTAGGGAATACGGTGGCTGGTTGTACACTGACTTTGAACTATATCACAGCTATACTAGGGAATACGGTGGCTGGTTGTACACTGACATTGAACTATATCACAGCTATACTAGGGAATACGGTGGCTGGTTGTACACTGACATTGAACTATATCACAGCTTTACTAGGGAATACGGTGGCTGGTTGTACACTGACATTGAACTATATCACAGCTATACTAGGGAATACGGTGGCTGGTTGTACACTGACATTGAACTATATCACAGCTATACTAGGGAATACGGTGGCTGGTTGTACACTGACATTGAACTATATCACGGCTATACTAGGGAATACGGTGGCTGTTTGTACACTGACATTGAACTATATCACGGCTATACTAGGGAACACGGTGGCTGGTTATGCACTGACATTAAACTATATCACAGCTATACTAGGGAATACGGTGGCTGGTTGTACACTGACATTGAACTATATCACGGCTATACTAGGGAACACGGTGGCTGGTTATACACTGACATTAAACTATATCACAGCTATACTAGGGAACACGGTGGCTGGTTATACACTGACATTAAACTATATCACAGCTATACTAGGGAATACGGTGGCTGGTTGTACACTGACATTGAACTATATCACGGCTATACTAGGGAACACGGTGGCTGGTTGTACACTGACATTGAACTATATCACGGCTATACTAGGGAACACGGTGGCTGGTTATACACTGACATTGAACTATATCACGGCTATACTAGGGAACACGGTGGCTGGTTGTACACTGACATTGAACTATATCACGGCTATACTAGGGAACACGGTGGCTGGTTGTACACTGACATTGAACTATATCACGGCTATACTAGGGAACACGGTGGCTGGTTATACACTGACATTGAACTATATCAACGCTATACTAGGGAATACGGTGGTAGTTGTACACTGACATTGAACTATATCACGGCTATACTAGGGAACACGGTGGCTGGTTATACACTGACATTGAACTATATCACAGCTATACTAGGGAGTACGGTGGCTGGTTATACACTGACATTGAACTATATCACGGCTATACTAGGGAATACGGTGGCTGGTTATACACTGACATTAAACTATATCACAGCTATACTAGGGAACACGGTGGCTGGTTATACACTGACATTAAACTATATCACAGCTATACTAGGGAACACGGTGGCTGGTTATACACTGACATTGAACTATATCACGGCTATACTAGGGAACACGGTGGCTGGTTATACACTGACATTAAACTATATCACAGCTATACTAGGGAACACGGTGGCTAGTTATACACTGACATTAAACTATATCACAGCTATACTAGGGAACACGGTGGCTGGTTATACACTGACATTAAACTATATCACAGCTATACTAGGGAACACGGTGGCTGGTTATACACTGACATTAAACTATATCACAGCTATACTAGGGAACACGGTGGCTGGTTATACACTGACATTAAACTATATCACAGCTATACTAGGGAACACGGTGGCTGGTTGTACACTGACATTAAACTATATCACAGCTATACTAGGGAACACGGTGGCTGGTTGTACACTGACATTAAACTATATCACAGCTATACTAGGGAACACGGTGGCTGGTTATACACTGACATTAAACTATATCACAGCTATACTAGGGAACACGGTGGCTGGTTATACACTGACATTAAACTATATCACAGCTATACTAGGGAACACGGTGGCTGGTTATACACTGACATTAAACTATATCACGGCTATACTAGGCAATACGGTGGCTGGTTATACACTGACATTGAACTATATCACAGCTATACTAGGGAACACGGTGGCTGGTTATACACTGACATTGAACTATATCACGTCTATACTAGGGAACACGGTGGCTGGTTGTACACTGACATTAAACTATATCACGTCTATACTAGGGAACACGGTGGCTGGTTATACACTGACATTGAACTATATCACGGCTATACAAGGGAACACGGTGGCTGGTTATACACTGACATTAAACTATATCACGGCTATACTAGGGAACACGGTGGCTGGTTATACACTGACATTGAACTATATCACGTCTATACTAGGGAACACGGTGGCTGGTTGTACACTGACATTGAACTATATCACGGCTATACTAGGCAATACGGTGGCTGGTTATACACTGACATTGAACTATATCACGTCTATACTAGGGAACACGGTGGCTGGTTGTACACTGACATTGAACTATATCACGGCTATACTAGGCAATACGGTGGCTGGTTGTACACTGACATTGAACTATATCACGGCTATACTAGGGAATACGGTGGCTGGTTGTACACTGACATTAAACTATATCACAGCTATACTAGGGAACACGGTGGCTGGTTGTACACTGACATTAAACTATATCACGGCTATACTAGGCAATACGGTGGCTGGTTGTACACTGACATTGAACTATATCACAGCTATACTAGGCAATACGGTGGCTGGTTGTACACTGACATTAAACTATATCACAGCTATACTAGGGAACACGGTGGCTGGTTGTACACTGACATTGAACTATATCACGGCTATACTAGGCAATACGGTGGCTGGTTGTACACTGACATTGAACTCATTGAGCTGGATTGTGATTGTGTTATGTTTTTTTATAAAATATTAAAGGACTCGTGGCCTCCGTTCCCTCCTCTGAATATCCGCCGCTGCCGATAGGAAAGTTGCAGCTCATACGATCTGGACCGCTCTAATTGACTCTCTGGTCAGATGGCCAGTCATCACTCGGGGATTTCCCAACTAGCATCTTTGAACTGAACACGTCCGTATCTGGTCACCAATCGCTGCACTTGTCCTCTCTGCTGTCGACAACTGACGTCACTTCCGAACACGGGATCAATTGTTTCCCCGGTTTATTTTGTGGAAGCCGATCATGTGGGTAGGAAACTGATGAAAGTAACGCCAGGCGGTAATGTCATAGTTGTGTTGTGTAAATAGGTCATGTAATGGTTTAGGGATGTGAATAGGTCATGTAATGGTTTAGGGGTGTGAATAGGTAATGTAATGGTTTAGGGGTGTGAATAGGTCATGTAATGGTTCAGGGGTTAAGGCAAAGAAATGCAAATGAATGCATACAAATGCGAAGCTGCAGTAAAGGTTTACTTTAGTATTTATATCTTAGGTTAGTCCTTTTACTAAATATTTTTGTTTTGAATGTTTCGTTATTAGTTTTGTGTGTGTGTGTTTCTTGTTTGTTCCTGCTGAAGGCCTATTAGGCCGAAACGTCGTTTAGTCTGTGTCGTCCACTTATCACGTAAAGCTTCTAACATACCATTTTTCTGTATTTTTTACATTTTTCTCCATGTAATGGTTTACAATGATGTACTATCAACCCTTACATATGCGTGTGAAAGCTGGAAAACAACAAGAGATATAGAAACAAAGTTGAACGCATTCGAAAATAAATGTCTAAGGAAATACTTGGTATAGAATGGAACGAATTCAAAACAAACGAGGAAATTAGAGAAATCGCCAATCAACCACTAATATCTTCAGTAATAAAGAAAAAGACGATGGTCATACGTTGGACATGTGATGAGAAGAGATAATAATCGAATAGCAAAGCAAGCCCTCATATGGGAAACAACAGGTAAAAGAAAAAGAGGAAGACCCAGGGAGACACTGAGAAGAACATTGATGAGAGAGGCAAGAGCAGCAGGAATCGGCTCCCTCAATGAGATAGAACTGCTTGCACAGAACAGAGACAGATGGCGAGATTTGATAAAATATCTTAAAAGAAAACTGCTAGAACAAAATTCATATAGGAGAAGGTGTATCTTGGTCTACGCCCTATGGGCCGGTTACGGCTCGAAAGGTCAATAGAATGGTTTACCGGTGTAAATAGATGATGTAATGGTTTACCGGTGTAAATAGATGATGTAATGGTTTACCGGTGTAAATAGGTCATGTAATGGTTTACCGGTGTAAATAGGTCATGTAATGGTTTACCGGTGTAAATAGGTCATGTAATGGTTTACCGGTGTAAATAGATGATGTAATGGTTTACCGGTGTAAATAGGTAATGTAATGGTTTACCGGTGTAAATAGGTCATGTAATGGTTTACCGGTGTGAATAGGTAATGTAATGTATATTAGTGATGTCGGAGGATTATAAAGAAAAGTAATAGTTTGTGGATAAAGACAAAAAAAAGGCCACCTCTCAAAATGAGCATGGATATGAGTGGACAAGTGCAATGTGCGTGTTTTAGTTCACGACATGAGTGGACAAGTGCAATGTGCGTGTTTTAGTTCACGACATGAGTGGACAAGTGCAATGTGCATGTTTTAGTTCACGACATGAGTGGACAAGTGCAATGTGCGTGTTTTAGTTCACGACATGAGTGGACAAGTGCAATGTGCATGTTTTAGTTCACGACATGAGTGGACAAGTGCAATGTGCGTGTTTTAGTTCACGACATGAGTGGACAAGTGCAATGTGCGTGTTTTAGTTCACGACATGAGTGGACAAGTGCAATGTGCGTGTTTTAGTTCACGACATGAGTGGACAAGTGCAATGTGCGTGTTTTAGTTCACGACATGAGTGGACAAGTGCAATGTGCGTGTTTTAGTTCACGACATGAGTGGACAAGTGCAATGTGCGTGTTTTAGTTCACGACATGAGTGGACAAGTGCAATGTGCATGTTTTAATTTACGACATGAGTGGACAAGTGCAATGTGCGTGTTTTAGTTCACGACATGAGTGGACAAGTGCAATGTGCGTGTTTTAGTTCACGACATGAGTGGACAAGTGCAATGTGCGTGTTTTAGTTCACGACATGAGTGGACAAGTGAAATGTGCGTGTTTTAGTTCACGACATGAGTGGACAAGTGAAATGTGCGTGTTTTAGTTCACGACCTTGGAGTCTCGAAATGCACCGATCGATAGCGCGTGACAAGAGACGTTTTCCCCCCTGACTGCTCCAGTCGACCAGGAAGATACAACCTTCTGTTTGCTGTTCCAAATAACACTCTCTCTCCATCTCTCTCCCCCTCTCCATCTACCTCCAACTCCCCCTCTCCATCTACCTCCTACTCTCTCTCTCTCCCTCTCCATCTACCTCCTACTCCCTCTCAATCTCTCTTCCCCTCTCCATCTACCTCCTACTCACTCTCCATCTCTCTCCCCCTCTCCATCTACCTCCAACTCCCCCTCTCCATCTACCTCCTACTCTCTCTCTCTCTCTCCCTCTCCATCTACCTCCTACTCCCTCTCAATCTCTCTTCCCCTCTCCATCTACCTCCTACTCACTCTCCATCTCTCTCCCCCTCTCCATTTACCTCCTACTCTCTCTCCCCCTCTCCATCTACCTCCTACTCTCTCTCCATCTCTGTCCCCCTCTCCATCTACTCCCTACTCACTCTCCATCTCTCTCCCCCTCTCCATCTACCACCTACTCTCTCTCTCCCCCTCTCCATCTACCTCCTACTCTCTCTCTCTCCCTCTCCATCTACCTCCTACTCTCTCTCCCCCTCTCCATCTACCTCCTACTCTCTCTCCATCTCTCTCCCCCTCTCCATCTACCTCCTACTCTCTCTCCATCTCTCTCCCCCTCTCCATCTACCTCCTTCTCTCTCTCACCCTCTCCATCTACCTCCTACTCTCTCTCCATCTCTGTCCCCCTCTCCATCTACCTCCTACTCTCTCTCCATCTCTCTCCCCCTCTCCATCTACCTCCTACTCTCTCTCCATCTCTCTCCCCCTCTCCATCTACCTCCTACTCTCTCTCCATCTCTCTCCCCCTCTCCATCTACCTCCTACTCTCTCTCCATCTCTGTCCCCCTCTCCATCTACCTCCTACTCTCTCTCCATCTCTCTCCCCCTCTCCATCTACCTCCTACTCTCTCTCCCCCTCTCCATCTACCTCCTTCTCTCTCTCCCCCTCTCCATCTACCTCCTACTCTCTCTCCATCTCTGTCCCCCTCTCCATCTACCTCCTACTGACTCTCCTTCTCTCTCCACCTCTCCATCTACCTCCTACTCTCTCTCCCCTCTCCATCTATCTCCTACTCTCTCTCCATCTCTCTCCCCCTCTCCATCTACCTCCTACTCTCTCTCCCCCTCTCCATCTACCTCCTTCTCTCTCTCCCCCTCTCCATCTACCTCCTTCTCTCTCTCCCCCTCTCCATCTACCTCCTTCTCTCTCTTCCCCTCTCCATCTACCTCCTACTCTCTCTCCATCTCTCTCCCCCTCTCCATCTACCTCCTACTCTCTCTCCATCTCTCTCCCCCTCTCCATCTACCTCCTTCTCTCTCTCCCCCTCTCCATCTACCTCCTACTCTCTCTCCATCTCTGTCCCCCTCTCCATCTACCTCCTACTCTCTCTCCATCTCTCTCCCCCTCTCCATCTACCTCCTACTCTCTCTCCATCTCTCTCCCCCTCTCCATCTACCTCCTACTCTCTCTCCCCCTCTCCATCTACCTCCTACTCTCTCTCCCCCTCTCCATCTACCTCCTACTCTCTCTCCCCCTCTCCATCTATCTCCTACTCTCTCTCCCCCTCTCCATCTACCTCCTACTCTCTCTCCCCCTCTCCATCTATCTCCTACTCTCTCTCCCCCTCTCCATCTACCTCCTACTCTCTCTCCCCCTCTCCATCTATCTCCTACTCTCTCTCCCCCTCTCCATCTATCTCCTACTCTCTCTCCCCCTCTCCATCTACCTCCTACTCTCTCTCCCCCTCTCCATCTACCTCCTACTCTCTCTCCCCCTCTCCATCTACCTCCTACTCTCTCTCCCCCTCTCCATCTACCTCCTACTCTCTCTCCCCCTCTCTATCTACCTCCTACTCTCTCTCCCCCTCTCCATCTACCTCCTACTCTCTCTCCCCTCTCCATCTACCTCCTACTCTCTCTCCCCCTCTCCATCTACCTCCTACTCTCTCTCCCCCTCTCCATCTACCTCCTACTCTCTCTCCCCCTCTCCATCTACCTCCTACTCTCTCTCCCCCTCTCCATCTACCTCCTACTCTCTCTCCCCCTCTCCATCTACCTCCTACTCTCTCTCCCCCTCTCCATCTACCTCCTACTCTCTCTCCCCTCTCCATCTACCTCCTACTCTCTCTCCCCCTCTCCATCTACCTCCTACTCTCTCTCCCCCTCTCCATCTACCTCCTACTCTCTCTCCCCCTCTCCATCTACCTCCTACTCTCTCTCCCCCTCTCCATCTACCTCCTACTCTCTCTCCCCCTCTCCATCTACCTCCTACTCTCTCTCCCCCTCTCCATCTACCTCCTACTCTCTCTCCCCCTCTCCATCTACCTCCTACTCTCTCTCCCCCTCTCCATCTACCTCCTACTCTCTCTCCCCCTCTCCATCTACCTCCTACTCTCTCTCCCCCTCTCCATCTACCTCCTACTCTCTCTCCCCCTCTCCATCTACCTCCTACTCTCTCTCCCCCTCCATCTACCTCCTACTCTCTCTCCCCCTCTCCATCTACCTCCTACTCTCTCTCCCCCTCTCCATCTACCTCCTACTCTCTCTCCCCCTCTCCATCTACCTCCTACTCTCTCTCCCCCTCTCCATCTACCTCCTACTCTCTCTCCCCCTCTCCATCTACCTCCTACTCTCTCTCCCCCTCTCCATGTACCTCCTACTCTCTCTCCCCCTCTCCATCTACCTCCTACTCTCTCTCCCCCTCTCCATCTACCTCCTACTCTCTCTCCCCCTCTCCATCTACCTCCTACTCTCTCTCCCCCTCTCCATCTACCTCCTACTCTCTCTCCCCCTCTCCATCTACCTCCTACTCTCTCTCCCCCTCTCCATCTACCTCCTACTCTCTCTCCCCCTCTCCATCTATCTCCTACTCTCTCTCCCCTCTTTCTCTCAAGTCTTCTCTCCTCCGTCTTCCCCCCTCTCTCTGCTTGTAAAGATAAGCACTCCTCCATCTCATCTTCACTTGATTTCTTGGGCCACGAGTTGGTCTCGAGGCATTACGCCGGCATCGAGAGAGCAGAGGTTGTGGGTTCAACCACTTGTATTGATGATTTCTGTCTGCGTCAACCAGCCCTGGTCTCAGCAGCGAGGCCCGGTCTGAAACGTCAATTACTCATCGACCGAAAAAATATGAGTACCTCCGAAGACTGAGTTATCTGCCTGTGCGGCGAGGGACCCTTGTGCACACGACTGCCACGAAAAAAACAGGTTAACACGCAAAATTCAGTTCCTGGTCTCTAGGGACTTCGTCAGAGGTCAAAGCCGGCGAATACACACAAATTAAAAAAAAAACTTTATTTCTTGGTGACGTCAACAAAAAACTAAAGATACAAACAATGGAGAAACTATGAGTGGGTGTTTCCATGATAGGACTGTCACGTGGGGGTCTTTGATGGTCAGTTCAAGTGTGGCGGTCAGTTCAAGTGTAGCGGTCAGTTAAAGTGTGACGGTCAGTTAAAGTGTGACGGTCAGTTAAAGTGTGACGGTCAGTTAAAGTGTGACGGTCACTTCAAGTGTGACGGTCAGTTAAAGTGTGGCAGTCAGTTCAAGTGTGACGGTCAGTTCAAGTGTGACGGTCAGTTCAAGTGTGACGGTTAGTTCAAATGTGACGGTTAGTTCAAGTGTGACGGTTAGTTCAAATGTAACGGTCAGTTCAAGTGTGACGGTCAGTTAAGGTGTGACGGTCAGTTAAAGTGTGACGGTCACTTCAAGTGTGACGGTCAGTTCAAGTGTGACGGTTAGTTCAAATGTGACGGTCAGTTCAAGTGTGACGGTCAGTTAAGTGGGACGGTCAGTTCAAGTGTGACGGTCAGTTCAAATGTGACGGTCAGTTAAAGTGTGGCGGTCAGTTCAGTGTGACGGTCAGTTAAAGTGTGGCGGTCAGTTCAAGTGTGACGGTCAGTTCAAGTGTGACGGTCAGTTCAAGTGTGACGGTCAGTTAAAGTGTGGCGGTCAGTTAAAGTGTGACGGTCACTTCAAGTGTGACGGTCAGTTCAAGTGTGGCAGTCAGTTAAAGTGTAACGGTCAGTTCAAGTGTGGCGGTCAGTTAAAGTGTGGCGGTCAGTTAAAGTGTGACGGTCAGTTCAAGTGTGACGGTTAGTTCAAATGTGACGGTCAGTTCAAGTGTGACGGTTAGTTCAAATGTGACGGTCAGTTAAAGTGTGGCGGTCAGTTCAAGTGTGACGGTCAGTTCAAGTGTGGCGGTCAGTTCAAGTGTGGCGGTCAGTTCAAGTGTGACGGTCAGTTCAAGTGTGACGGTCAGTTAAAGTGTGACGGTTAGTTCAAGTGTGACGGTTAGTTCAAATGTGACGGTCAGTTCAAGTTTGACGGTTAGTTCAAATGTGACGGTTAGTTCAAGTGTGGCGGTTAGTTCAAATGTGACGGTTAGTTCAAGTGTGACGGTTAGTTCAAGTGTGACGGTTAGTTCAAGTGTGACGGTTAGTTCAAATGCGACGGTTAGTTCAAGTGTGACGGTTAGTTCAAGTGTGACGGTTAGTTCAAATGTGACGGTCAACTGAAGTGTGTACTATGAGCTCCTCTCGTTACTGCCAGACCGACATTCACATAGTTGTGAGCGGACATCCCGGGCTCCTCTCGTTACTGCCAGACCGACATTCACATAGTTGTGAGCGGACATCCCGGGCTCCTCTCGTTACTGCCAGACCGACATTCACATAGTTGTGAGCGGACATCCGGGCTCCTCTCGTTACTGCTGGACAGACATTCACGTAGTTGTGAGCGGACATCCCGGGCTCCTCTCGTTACTGCCAGACCGACATTCACATAGTTGTGAGCGGACATCCCGGGCTCCTCACTCGTCAGATCGGATGTCCTCAATTCTCCGTTATGTTAACACACCTAGTTCATGCTCTAGTTTGACTGATGTCAGAGAGCAGTGCACTAGTTTGACTGATGTCAGAGAGCAGTGCACTAGTTTGACTGATGTCAGAGAGCAGTGCACTAGTTTGACTGATGTCAGAGAGCAGTGCACTAGTTTGACTGATGTCAGAGAGCAGTGCACTAGTTTGACTGATGTCAGAGAGCAGTGCACTAGTTTGACTAATGTCAGAGAGCAGTGCACTAGTTTGACTGATGTCAGAGAGCAGTGCACTAGTTTGACTGATGTCAGAGAGCAGTGCAATAGTTTGACTGATGTCAGAGAGCAGTGCACTAGTTTGACTGATGTCAGAGAGCAGTGCACTAGTTTGACTGATGTCAGAGAGCAGTGCACTAATTTTACTGATGTCAGAGAGCAGTGCACTAGTTTGACTGATGTCAGAGAGCAGTGCACTAGTTTGACTGATGTCAGAGAGCAGTGCACTAGTTAGACTGATGTCAGAGAGCAGTGCACTAGTTTGACTGATGTCAGAGAGCCGTGCGCTAGTTTGGCTGATGTCAGAGAGCAGTGCACTAGTTTGGCTGATGTCAGAGAGCAGTGCACTAGTTTGGCTGACGTCAGAGAGCAGTGCACTAGTTTGACTGATGTCAGAGAGCAGTGCACTAGTTTGACTGATGTCAGAGAGCAGTGCACTAGTTTTACTGATGTTAGAGAGCCGTGCGCTAGTTTTACTGATGTCAGAGAGCCGTGCGCTAGTTTTACTGATGTCAGAGAGCCGTGCGCTAGTTTTACTGATGTCAGAGAACAGTGCACTAGTTATACTGATGTCAGAGAACAGAGCACTAATTTTACTGATGTAAGATAACAGTGCACTAATTTTACTGATGTCAGATAACAGTGCAGTAGTTTGACTGATGTAAGATAACAGTGCAGTAATTTGACTGATGTAAGATAACAGTGCAGTAGTTTGACTGATGTAAGATAGTAAATGTCACTGACTGTACAACCTGTGCTGCTATGAGAGGCCAGGAAGGCTATTTCTGCTGCCTGCTACACCGTACCTGGCCAAGGTCTGGTAATGTGTACCTGACAACACCTGCTGATTTATGAGCCGGCTTGAACCAGTCGGCAACGTCACATCATCTGTCAGAACGTTTGTGACATTTGTAAAAAATTGGTCCCTAGTCACGTGATGTACAATTTGTGAGAGGGCAAGGATCTCACGGGGACAACACTCCCACACAAACACCACACCACGTTCACAGCGTGGCTTTAATGGATGAAGCAGCTATAACGCAGTTCTTACACAATAATGGAGGTGGCTACAATGTTCTACTTGCATAATAATGGAGATAGCTACAATGTTCTACTTACACAATAATGGAGGTGGCTACAATGTTCTACTTACACAATAATGGAGGTGGCTACAATGTTCTACTTACACAATAATGGAGATAGCTACAATGTTCTACTTACACAATAATGGAGGTGGCTACAATGTTCTACTTACACAATAATGGAGGTGGCTACAATGTTCTACTTACACAATAATGGAGGTGGCTACAATGTTCTACTTACACAATAATGGAGGTGGCTACAATGTTCTACTTACACAATAATGGAGGTGGCTACAATGTTCTACTTACACAATAATGGAGGTGACTACAGTGTTCTACTTACACAATAATGGAGGTGGCTACAGTGTTCTACTTACACAATAATGGAGGTGGCTACAGTGTTCTACTTACACAATAATGGAGGTGGCTACAATGTTCTACTTACACAATAATGGAGGTGGCTACAGTGTTCTACTTACACAATAATGGAGGTCGCTACAGTGTTCTATTTACACAATAATGGAGGTGGCTACAGTGTTCTACTACCATCATCAAGGGCGATCGCTATAATGTTCTACTACCACCATTAAGGGAGATCGCTATAATGTTCTACTACCATCATTAAGAGCGATCGCTATAATGTTCTACTACCACCATTAAGGGAGATCGCTATAATGTTCTACTACCACCATTAAGGGAGATCGCTATAATTTTCTACTACCATCATCAAGGGAGATCGCTATAATGTTCTACTACCATCATTATGGGAGATCGCTATAATGTTCTACTACCACCATTAAGGGAGATCGCTATAATGTTCTACTATCACCATTAAAGGGAGATCGCTATAATGTTCTACTACCATCATCAAGGGAGATCGCTATAATGTTCTACTACCATCATCAGGCGAGATCGCTATAATTTTCTACTACCACCATTAATGGGGTCTATGAAATGTTCTACTACCACCATTAAATGAGGTCGGTACAATGATCTACTACCACCATTAAGGGAGGCCAATACAATGTTCTACTGCCACCATTAAGGGAGGTCAATACAATGTTCTACTGCCACCATTAAGGGAGGCCAATACAATGATCTACTACCACCATTAAGGGAGGTAAATACAATGTTCTACTGCCACCATTAAGGGAGGTCAATACAATGTTCTACTGCCACCATTATGGGAGGTCAATACAATGTTATACTGCCACCATTAAGGGAGGTCAATACAAGTTCTACTGCCACCATTAAGGGAGGTCAATACAATGATCTACTATCACAATTAAGGGAGGTCAATACAATGTTCTACTGCCACCATTAAGGGAGGTCAATACAATGTTCTACTGCCACCATTAAGGGAGGTCAATACAATGTTCTACTATCACAATTAAGGGAGGTCAATACAATGTTCTACTGCCACCATTAAGGGAGGTCAATACAATGATCTACTACCACCATTAAGGGAGGCCAATACAATGTTCTACTGCCACCATTAAGGGAGGCCAATACAATGTTCTACTGCCACCATTAAGGAAGGTCAATACAATGATCTACTACCACAATTAAGGGAGGCCAATACAATGTTCTACTGCCACCATTAAGGGAGGTCAATACAATGTTCTACTGCCACCATTAAGGGAGATCGCTATAATGTTCTACTGCCACCATTAAGGGAGATCGCTATAATGTTCTACTACCACCATTAAGGGAGGCCAATACAATGTTCTACAGTTCGTTCATTAATTCATGAACACGTTTGCTTTCGATTTGCGTGAAAACTAGCTGTTATTTCGCTAAGATTTTTTGCATGCAGCCTTAGAATATAAGAATCGTTTAATGTTTTAGGACCAAAGATTTGCCCTTCGGTCACCATTACAGCCCAGTGTGCTCTAACTGCGTCCCAAACTGAATAATTGTTGAAGCAATTTGATATGGAAATACATTTTTTGTCACTGTACATACACTTAACCACTTACTCATTTACTCAACATTGTACATACACTTAACCACTTACTCATTTACTCAACACTGTACATACACTTAACACTTACTCATTTACTCAACACTGTACATACACTTAACCACTTACTCATTTACTCAACACTGTACATACACTTAACCACTTACTCATTTACTCAACATTGTACATACACTTAACCACTTACTCATTTACTCAACACTGTACATACACTTAACCACTTACTCATTTACTCAACACTGTACATACACTTAACCACTTACTCATTTACTCAACATTGTACATACACTTAACCACTTACTCATTTACTCAACACTGTACATACACTTAACCACTTACTCATTTACTCAACACTGTACATACACTTAACCACTTACTCATTTACTCAACATTGTACATACACTTAACCACTTACTCATTTACTCAACATTGTACATACACTTAACCACTTACTCATTTACTCAACATTGTACATACACTTAACCACTTACTCATTTACTCAACACTGTACATACACTTAACCACGTACTCATTTACTCAACACTGTACATACACTTAACCATTGCTCAACATTGAACACACACATAACCATTTACTCAACATTAACACACACATAACCATTTACTCAACATTGTACACACACATAACCATTTACTCAACATTGTACACACACATAACCATTTACTCAACATTGTACACACATAACCATTTACTCAACATTGTACACACATAACCATTTACTCAACATTGTACACACATATCCATTTACTCAACATTGTACACACATAACCATTTACTCAACATTGTACACACACATAACCATTTACTCAACATTGTACACACATAACCATTTACTCAACATACACTTAATCATCCCAGGCTGTTATTCAGTCTGTCAACAAAATATGGTCTTCATCATTGCCAATGTGACGATTGCAAGAGGCTGGTCACTGGCTGGACACATTCTCATCGTGGCAACACTTTTCTTCAACAACTGAACCTCCTCATTGGATCTTTTCTATCTCATGCAGTTGGTACTTTGTCTTTGGACATTCTAACTTCTGTCAGAAGAAAGATCTACGAATGTGTACGTGGAATGTTAGGTCTCTTTACCAAGAAAGGAAATTGGAAAATCTGATTTTAGAAGCAGAACTATTAAATATAAATATTTTAGGTAAATCAGAATATATAAAAGAATGTGGTACATAGAGGACGAGGAATATGCATTTATATACTCAGGTAAAACAACAGAACAGGGGCGTGCAATGATAGGGTTATACTACTCAAAGTGAAAGCAAAACCACTCGACATAGCAATAATACAGACATATGCACCTACTCAAGACTACACAGATTAACAAATAGAGGCATACTATGAAGATCTAAATAAAGGTATGAAGCAGGTGAAATCTTCAGACATCTTGATTGTAATGGATGACATGAACGCTAAAGTAGGAAAAGGTAGATATAAGACCATTATAGGAAATCATGGTTTAGGAAAAAGAAATGACAAAGGAGAAAGATTAATACAATTCTGTGAAGAAAACAGGCTAATAATATGTAACATCTACTTTGAACACGAGAAAAGGGAACTATATACATTGAAAAGCCTGGAGATAGGAAGAGGAATCAAATAGATAACATAATGATAAAAAAAGGTTCTGTAACAGCGTCAAGAAAGCCAAAACCTACCCAGGGGCAGATATTAATTCAGATCACAATCCTGTAATGATTAAAATGAAAATCAAACTAAAGTGAAACAAATAAAAGACTAATTCATCAACAATGCTGCTAGACATAACATGTTTAAATCAAAAAGATATTAAATATACTTATATAATACAAGTAAAGAACACGTAGCAGATGCTGCTAGAGGAAGGGACTAGGCGGTACAGAAGGGGAAATCCTGATGAACAAGGTACAACTGTAATAATGTTCATTAGACATGATAGCTGCTATATTGAACATCACCCTAGTTCCTCCGCTGTCTATTAGTGACAGAGTTCCCCTCCTCCGCTGTCTATTAGTGACAGAGTTCCCCTCTCTCCGCTACCAACTAGTGACAGAGTTCCCCTCCCTCCGCTGTCTACTAGTGACAGAGTTCCCCTCCCTCCGCTGTCTACTAGTGACAGAGTTCCCACCTCCCTCCCTGCTGTCTACTAGTGACAGAGTTCCCCTCCCTCCGCTGTCTACTAGTGACAGAGTTCCCCTCCCTCCGTTACCTACTAGTGACAGAGCTCACCTCCCTCCGCTACCAACTAGTGACAGAGTTCCCCTCCCTCCCCTACCTACTAGTGACAGAGTTCCCCTCCCTAACTGCTTACAGCTGTAAAATATATGTTGCAATTTATGATTCTTAATCGTATTTTTATTTCTATGAACACGGCTGTGTCTGCAGCCGCACTATAATGTAACGCCGGTAGCTATTTGCCATCCTCGCAGCCCCGACACGTGCTAGTGCGTCCATGTCTGTGACGCGGATATATCTGGTACTAAAGCATGAACTTAGTGACACAGAACTGGCGATACATTCCACTGCTGAAGACACTTGTTTGACGTTGTTGAGTCCCACACCTCGACCACCGTCTCGGGATCCGGGCTCGAGTTAACGAGCACACATGACCGTCAACTTCCCACGTCACGGGCGCGCTAGGTCAACTTCCTCACGATACGTAATGCTACTCCATTAATCCCGGGATTAGCCCCAACCAACTAGGCGGAAATGTATTTATCGTGCGGATTTCTGGCCGGATTAAAGGAACAAGTCTATAAACGGAGGGGAGATCCAGGCCGCCATGATTACAATGGGGCGATCCCTCATTGTGCTGGATCAACCCATTTCCCCGACAGACATTTATTTCATAGAAAAATACTTTCTCACACTTTCTCTCAATCTTTACACCCTGTCCTCATGAATACAAACACTGGTCACATACTTTCTCTTACATGCTCTGTTTCTCATACAGATCCCACTCTCACACACAGGCCCACTCTCACATACAGATCCCACTCTCACATACAGTGCCACTCTCACATACAGATCACACTCTCACATACAGATCCCCCTCTCCTATAGAGATCCCACTCTCACACAGAGATCCCACTCTCACACAGAGATCCCACTCTCACACAGAGATTCCACTCTTACACAGAGATCCCACTCTCACATACAGATCCCACTCTCACATACAGATACTACTTTCCATAAAGATCTCGCTCTCCAATAGAGATCCCACTCACATACATATCCCACTCTCCTATAGAGGTCCCACTCTCACATAGAGATACCACTCTCACACAAAGATCCCACTCTCACACAGAGATCCCACTTTCACACAGAGATCCCACTCTCATATAGAGATCCCACTCTCACATAGAGATCCCACTCTCACATACAGATACTACTCTCCCATAAAGATCTCGCTCTCCAATACAGATCCCACTCTCACATAGAGATACCACTCTCACATACAGATCCACTCTCACATACAGATACCACTCTCACATACAGATACCACTCTTACACACAGATACTACTCTCCCACACAGATCTCGCTCTCCAATACATATCCCACTCTCACACAGAGATCCCTTTCTCACACAGAGATCCCACTCTGCTATAGAGACCCCACTCTCACACAGAGATTCCACTCTCCTATATAGATCCCACTCTCACACAGAGATCCCTCTCTCACACAGAGATCCCATCTGCTATAGAGATCCTTCTCTCACACAGAGATCCCACTCTGCTATAGAAATCCCACTCTCACACAGAGATCCCACTCTCCTATAGAGATCCCACTCTCATACAGAGATCCCACTCTCCTATAGAGATCCCACTATCACACAGAGATCCCACTCTCATATAGAGATCCCACTCTCATATAGAGATCCCACTCTCACACAGAGATCCCACTCTCCTATAGAGATCCCACTCTCACAACGAGATCCCACTCTCCTATAGAGATCCCACTCTCCTATAGAGATCCCACTCTCACATATCGCCAAGAGGCGATGAACAATCAGCTCAGGTATTAACATCGAAAAGACATCAAATATGACGGACTTCAATGTCAAGGACACCTGAGTCCAGAGGTTGCAGGACCTTACTCTACAAGTGATACAGTTCCCTCCCCTGTCTACAAGTGACACAGTTCCCTCCTCTGTCTACAAGTGACACAGTTCCCTCCCTATCTACAAATGGCACAGTTCCCTCCTCTGTCTACAAGTGACACAGTTCCCTCCTCTGTCTACAAGTGACACAGTTCCCTCCCCTGTCAACAAGTGACACAGTTCCCTCCCCTGTCAACAAGTGACACAGTTCCCTCCCCTGTCAACAAGTGACCCCATTTCTCCGATCCATGTCTACCAACAACCCGCCCAGTACGACCTTCACATCTATAACGAGGTCAGCTCTACTCCCAGGCTAACTCTGCTCGCACTTTGCCACAGAAATCATGACGTCACTCGTGCGGCGATGGGGGTTTACCAAAATGTCCTCAAACATCGGCATCAAAATTCCCTGTCACTGTTGCATGTTTGACTTTTCCTACAAGAAAAGAACCATCTAATGATCGACTGTGTACCGCTCATGGTCGAACCATCTAATGATCGACTGTACCGCTCATGGTCGAACCATCTAATGATCGACTGTACCGCTCATGGTCGAACCATCTAATGATCGACTGTACCGCTCATGGTCGAACCATCTAATGATCGACTGTACCGCTCATGGTCGAACCATCTAATGATCGACTGTACCGCTCATGGTCGAACCATCTAATGATCGACTGTACCGCTCATGGTCTATGAAGTATCACCATTCCCGTTTAGATGAAGAAAGACAAGCTGTGAACGAGTGAGCGTCTATCGTGACGGTTGCCGGAAGACAGTCAGAGTGATCTACAGACACGGTTATAAGAAAACTAGGCTTTGCTGAGAGATGTAAAAATAACGTCCGTAATAACGAGGTCGGTCACAACTCATTTACATATCAATGGTGTCTGTGCGGCGCCTAGTTATTGCTTGAAAGCATTCATTCTTTTTTCCAATAACACAGAAGGAATACTAGATATCTAGGTCGGGCTAACTGTGCACATCCACAGATCAGCTGACTCTAGATATACCAGTATCAATGAGGACTAATTTATTGTATGAGCTGATAACGTGAAGAAGAAAAACATTGTCAAATTTAATAAAAAAATAAATTATGTTTGAAGTGCTTGCAGAAGATGTCTTTGAAGAAATATTTAGGGACCGAGGTGTAACGATCTTTGATCGTCTGTGCGCTGCGCTATAACAAGGCGCACAACTAAACGTTCGGTATGATCGTGTGCACTGCGCTATAACAAGGGGCACAGCTAAACGTTCGGTAGCATGGCAGCTCAGCCACGATAAAGAGCTGGCCTAGGAGATGTTGCTCCGCTGAAACAGTTTGAGATCCCGCACTTTTTCTTAACTGAAGTTCGTGTCTGATTGTGTTGAGTAAAAGTAAAAAAGTAAAGTACCCCCGTCACGCCGAGTGGCGGATAGGGAAATATGGTGTTAGTGACCCTATATTTTACAGACCTTCAGCACATGATTTTTGGGGTAATGTGGTCGGTATTACGCCCGTGCTGCTTTACTTTCCCAGAAAAAATCCGGTACCCATTTAAGGCTGGGTGAACCCGGAGCCGTCGGTTGGGATCGAACCCTACCCTTGTCCGTAGTAGTCCAGTTCACTAACCACTGAGCTATCGCGGCTCCTACTAATTTTTAGGGAATTAGTAAAACCAGGTGTCCTCGCCAGGGTACGAACCCCGGCTGTTGCCGTGGTAAGCCAACCGGATTGTGTGAGTACTTGTAATAATAGCACATTGCTGAAGCACATGTCTTGTCGGATGCTGTACTGGGTACTTGCATTAATATTTAGCTGTACTGTTTCGCGACAAGGGAACAGCTGGAATATATTGTAACAACTGGGGAAACTGAGGGACGAAGAGATAGAGGGAAGCAAAGAGAAAACATACCAGACAGCTTAAGAGAATGGCTTGGCAGAAGGTCAACAACAGAAATGATAAAAAACTGTCGAGAACGAAAGTTGTGGAGAGGCATGATCACCTTCGCCAGCAGCATGGTACTTGATGATGATGTTTCACGTGAATGATTGTACAGTGTACCTGAGTACAAGGAACAACATATTGCTGAAGCACTGGTTGTAAGTGT
This sequence comes from Megaustenia siamemsis, assembly GCA_032433765.1. Taxonomy (NCBI): domain Eukaryota; kingdom Metazoa; phylum Mollusca; class Gastropoda; order Stylommatophora; family Ariophantidae; genus Megaustenia; species Megaustenia siamemsis. Next base: position 81,489,096 of record JAVIAB010000024.1, on the reverse strand, counting down.
GTCGAGTACCTGAGTACAAGGAACAACATATTGCTGAAGCACTGGTATAAGTGTGTCGAGTACCTGAGTACAAGGAACAACATATTGCTGAAGCACTGGTATAAGTGTGTCGAGTACCTGAGTACAAGGAACAACATATTGCTGAAGCACTGGTGTAAGTGTGTTGAGTACCTGATAACTTGTAATGCTTTATTTGTTAAGTACTGTTGCAAGTGTGGCGAGTACTTGAATACGTGTAATAACGTGTTGCTGAGGCACTCGGTGTAATTGCGTCAAGTACTTGATAACTCGTAATAACATGTTTCTATACAATGTACAAGTACTAATGTAAGTTCGTTGATCGTTCCTATGTATCCTAGTACTTGTGTCGGGTACTGTTCCATTATTGTTTTTCTTAAGAATAGAATATTTGATCCTATCATCGACATGTCTCAAGTAAGGTACAGGTATTACAGGTACATGGCGGTCGATATTTGATGATTGTAACCATACACATGCGCGCACACACACATGCAGAGACTCACAAACACATGAGACTAAACACAAAACGTCAGTCACCACCTTAGCCCGAACTAGGACAGCCTCACTTGTCAATCACCTGTCCTGACAGCATACTCTCGACTCTGATTGGCTGACAGTCATGTCATGTTCCCACTTGCAGGTGTCCTCAATCAACCGCGTGTTGCGGAACCTGGCCTGCGAGAACCAGAAGGTCATGGGTCAAGGCTCCATGTACGACAAGCTTGGACTGCTCAACGGTCAAGGCTGGCCCCGCCCCAATCCTTGGTACACGCCCACTGTCTCCGCCATGGGAGGCCTGCCCCACCCGTCAGCCTACTCGCCGTCTCCGGCAGTCTCTCATCATCTGATGCATGACAAGAAGAGTGAGTAGTGGTTGTGTCTGCTCGTGTGTGTGTGTGTGTGTCAATTCCTCTTTGTATATATGTGCGTGTCCATTCGTCTTTGTATGTGTGTGTGTTCACGCCATCATACAGTTGTGTGTGTGTGTGCACGCCATCTTAGAGGTGTGTGTGTTCACGCCATCATACAGTTGTGTGTGTGTGTGTGCACGCCATCTTAGAGGTGTGTGTGTTCACGCCATCATACAGTTGTGTGTGTGTTTCACGCCATCTTACATGTGTGTGAGTTCACGCCATCTTACATATGTGTATGTGTGTTCACGCCATCTTACAGGTGTGTGTGTGTGCACACCATCTACAGGTGTGTGAAAGAAGTCTGTGACGGTAGCTGAGGCTGAACAAACAGAAATGATCAACGCCTCAGAAAGAGAAGACAAAAAATCGTGTGGTACACACGATGTGTATGCTGGACACGACAAACCAGGCACAGAGAAAGAGAGAGAAACCTCACCTTGAGTCAGAGGAGAGAGATAGAAACCTCACCTTGAGTCAGAGGAGAGAGATAGAAGCCTCACCTTGAGACAGAGGAGAGAGATAAAAGCCTCACCTTGAGTCAGAGGAGAGAGATAGAAGCCTCACCTTGAGTCAGAGGAGAGAGATAGAAGCCTCACCTTGAGTCAGAGGAGAGAGATAGAAGCCTCACCTTGAGTCAGAGGAGAGAGATAGAAGACTCACCTTGAGTCAGAGGAAGCCATGGAGAACAATTTGAGGTCCTATGACAACGTGTACCATCGAGACAAGAGTTAAATGGTACTTTCGTGGTAGCCAACCTTCGATGTGCAGACGGCAACCAATGAATGAATCAATCTTGATGTGTAGACGGCAACCAATGAATGAATCAATCTTGATGTGTAGACGGCAACCAATGAATGAATCAATCTTGATGTGTAGACGGCAACCAATGAATGAATCAATCTTGATGTGTAGACGGCAACCAATGAATGAATCAATCTTGATGTGCAGAAGGCAACCAATGAATGAATCAATCTTGATGTGCAGACGGCAACCAATGAATGAATCAATCTTGATGTGCAGACGGCAACCAATGAATGAATCAATCTTGATGTGCAGACAGCAACCAATGAATGAATCAATCTTGATGTGCAGACAGCAACCAATGAATGAATCAATCTTGATGTGTAGACGGCAACCAATGAATGAATCAATCTTGATGTGCAGACGGCAACCAATGAATGAATCAATCTTGATGTGCAGACGGCAACCAATGAATGAATCAATCTTGATGTGTAGACGGCAACCAATGAATGAATCAATCTTGATGTGTAGACGGCAACCAATGAATGAATCAATCTTGATGTGTAGACGGCAACCAATGAATGAATCAATCTTGATGTGTAGACGGCAACCAATGAATTAATCAATCTTGATGCGTGGACGGCAACCAATGAATGAATCAATCTTGATGTGTAGACGGCAACCAATGAATGAATCAATCTTGATGCGTGGACGGCAACCAATGAATGAATCAATCTTGATGCGTGGACGGCAACCAATGAATGAATGAATCAATCTTGATGCGTGGACGGCAACCAATGAATGAATCAATCTTGATGTGTAGACGGCAACCAATGAATGAATCAATCTTGATGCGTTGACGGCAACCAATGAATGAATCAATCTTGATGCGTGGACGGCAACCAATGAATGAATGAATCAATCTTGATGCGTGGACGGCAACCAATGAATGAATCAATCTTGATGTGTAGACGGCAACCAATGAATGAATCAATCTTGATGTGTAGACGGCAACCAATGAATGAATCAATCTTGATGCGTGGACGGCAACCAATGAATGAATGAATCAATTTTGATGTGTAGACGGCAACCAATGAATGAATCAATCTTGATGTGTAGACGGCAACCAATGAATGAATCAATCTTGATGCGTGGACGGCAACCAATGAATGAATCAATCTTGATGCGTGGACGCCAACCAATGAATGAATCAATCTTGATGCGTGGACGGCAACCAATGAATGAATCAATCTTGATGTGTGGACGGCAACCAATGAATGAATCAATCTTGCAAGTAGATGGCCTGTGAGTTTATTTCCGTCACATTTGTTGCTAACAAGACAGTGGCGTAGCGACAAGAAGCGAGGTAAACGACCGCCCCGGACACATCTGTAATATAGTTAACAAAGCGGCAGTGTTGACGACGCCGTTGGCAGCCATGTTCTGTATCGGTCTTTTCTTCTACTTTTATTGCCGTGACGTCATTGCTTTACCTGAAGGACGAAGAGTGCCCTGGTAGCTGACAGTACCACAAGTACTGAGCTGGCACTGTCATCATTTGGTGTTAGTGAAGCATGTCTGTCTCAGCAACGCAGTTCATCATTTACCACGGTAGCGCAACGTGTTCAGCGCAGTCTTTGGGCTTTGTAGCATGCAAAGACGACCCAGACCTTCAGAAAATCTGACGACGCCACTGCCGTATGTTCTCTGTTATAGGTGGGCAGACACTCAAACTGGTGGGGACCAGGAGAAGTGTGGCTGCAGGTCGACACAGAGGCACACACTCAAACTGGTGGGGACCAGGAGAAGTGTGGCTGCAGGTCGACACAGAGGGCACACACTCAAACTGGTGGGGACCAGGAGAAGTGTGGCTGCAGGTCGACACAGAGGGCACACACTCAAACTGGTGGGGACCAGGAGAAGTGTGGCTGCAGGTCGACACAGAGGGCACACACTCAAACTGGTGGGGACCAGGAGAAGTGTGGCTGCAGGTCGACACAGAGGACAGACACTCAAACTGGTGGGGACCAGGAGAAGTGTGGCTGCAGGTCGACACAGAGGACATACAATTTTGGTTTGAGTTTAATAAAGGCACGTTGTTAGATAGTCAAGGAGGCGAGGGAGGATCGATTCATCTTGTTTGTGACCGCTGTGCTAGCAGCCATCATGTTTGTGACCGCTGTGCTAGCAGCCATCATGTTTGTGACCGCTGTGCTAGCAGCCATCATGTTTGTGACCGCTGTGCTAGCAGCCATCATGTTTGTGACCGCTGTGCTAGCAGCCATCATGTTTGTGACCACTATGTGCTAGCAACCATCTTGTTTGTGATGAATGTGCTAGCAACCATCATGCGTGTGACCGCTGTGCTAGCAGCCACCATGTTTGTGACCGCTGTGCTAGCAGCCACATTGATGCCAAATACAGCGAGAAAGCTCGCTTAACATTTCCAGGAACACGATGATGATTGTATGTACCTGTGCACATCCTGCGACTATTACAGGTGTTTTGGCTTTAAACAACTCGTCTTTTATTCTGACCTTGAAAGGTCAAGACCCTCCAGCGCTTCTGTTTAGACAAGGCAGGCCCAGCAGCACTAGCCGCCATCACAACAGAGACTGCCAATCTCCAGTTCCATTTGTTGTTTCTCCCAATGAGGCTTCCTTCATGGGGCGGCTCCTGTGAGAGGACACAATCAACAAGCAATCATCCTGAGCTACTTCTTATCGACGCAATCTCCCGTCTTCGGAGGAAACAACAATAGCTGTTACCACGAGCTATTTATATCCTGCCACCCGAGAACACTGGAGGCGATTACGAGGGATAATCTGTACCCGAGTGTCAAACAAACCGAGATCACGGGATAAGTCACTTCGACCGTGGTTGGACACAGTAGGTACAACACGCCTATTATTGATCGCCACAACCGTCAAAGGTCTCTTGATTGGTTTGTGTGTTTCTCTAACAGGTCTGTGCTGGTGCGATCACTTGAGACAGCCCAGCTCAAAGTATTAGCCCTCAAACGCACTCGATCAGCCCTGCCATCTCGCGGGCTGCACAAATAAGTGAAAGGATCCATCCCTAAAGAGGGATTACATGGCCAAAGAAACCTCTGACCCCCGAATCTGGAGCAGCTCATTGAGCGGATCACGGCCAGGAACGATCCCCAATTGCGGTAATTGAGCCCAAACACGAGGAACAATTTACGCAACTGACGAGGTGCACGCTGGGAGATGAAATAATTAATTAACATAGGACTCTGGGAAGCCTGGCCTAATTTCCACTTCCGGGTGTGCCCCAGGCCACAAAGAGATTTCCTACGGACCGGAAACTGTGTCTGCGCGTGCGTGCTATCACAGATCAAACGAAAAGGAAATCTATTTATAGATTCTTCTGGGACGACAAAGTATAGAACGTAGACGGCCCCTGGGAGTGAGCAATGTAAAGGGGCCCCTGTAACAGAACAAAATATCTGGCCCTATGAGAAAGCACATAACAAGACCATTTGTGGCTGGCTTTTTTCTTTAATAGCAAATGATTCTAAACCCCGGCACGGCGCCTTCGACTGCGCGACCAGAAAAGATCTTTCCCTGAGTCTAGAGAGATCTGAAGAAATTTCAATGGCATTTATTCTCAAATATAATTATAATACATCATAATCATCATTTAGTCAACCGGTCGGCGCTGAACTTTCCCATACACAGTCAACTTTTCGCATCTCCCTTCGATTCATTTGCTCATATCCCTAAATTCATATCTTTGACGAGGATCATTCTTGCCTCAGTCGAGCTTCCGGACTCGCGGTTTCGTTGTGGTCCTCTTTGTTTTCTACCAACAGCAGAGGAAAAAAGCTGCGCCAGCGATAAGCCGCAGCCACTTCTGATTGCCTGCCCTCATAATAGTGACTGGAGTTTTATACCCTTGCGGAATTATTCACCCCTCGGTCAGTGCGTTTCTTGGTGTGTGTATGTGTGGAGGGGGGAGACGGCAAGATCGGGTCTCAATTGTCGACGGCAGGAGGCACCGCAAACCGGTTGGTTATAACCAGTCAACCGTTGATGCCTGGTTATAACCATTGATCTCATGACGTCAGAAAGTTGGTTATAACCATTTATATGATGACGTCACACATATAGTTATAACTATTTATAAGACGTTGCTCAACTGGTTATAACCATTCATCTGACAGTACACAGCTGGTTAAAACTATTTATATAATGATATAACACATCTAGTTATAACCATTTTTGTCATTGCAAGTGAATAATGTCCACACCTATAATTGGTCAGGATTGTGTAGCAGCAGCAGCTTTATAGCGAACACAGAAAACATCACAGGATTGTGCTGTTCTGAAACAGCTATGCCATGCTACCCTTAATTGCCTTTAATGGGATTACTGTGACCACAAACCACTCTCCAAGTGTGTGCCACATATTTACACCCCAGAAAGAAATTCTGAATATAACAGCATCATGTGCCGTCTGTGTTATTAATGACCACAAACCAGGAGCCTCCTGTATGATTGATACAACTGTTGCACCAAGCACTTCATCAGCAGAGCCATGTCTATGGAATGTTAATCTGACATTGTTCTTGAATGATGTCCAAGTTAATGAGACATCAGAATCGTGTGGCAGCAGCTACAAGAAGGGAGCGGAGAACATCAAGTTCTGCTGCTATAAAGGAGACTTGCCTTGCTATCCCAGAATTGCCTTAAATGGGATCACTGTAGTTGAAAACTTCTCCTCTTGTGTAAACTACACATTCACATCTAAGAGTGAATCAGTGAAGGTCACAAAATCATATTCTCTCTGTGGTTTTACTAACTACAGGTCATGTGGCTTCTGTTGGATTGGAAATGATAACTTAACACCACTGTGTGTCTATATGTTTGGAATTGGAGTCATCAACGATGGCCTAACATCATCAAGTGGTACGACGATCATCATTTTCGGGAGGACGTGAACTCCCATGGTATATGGTGGATAGGCGGCAGGAACCATTGAGGCTATGTCTGAAAAGTGTTCCTTCTTGCAGTTTCCTCATATTCCAAGTCCGGCTTGTTGCAGGAGCTACTGAGTTAAGTGCTCTGTGCACACCGTGAGCTGTGTGTCTCATCCGTTTTGATCCTGTTTCGATACCCCGCTTGTTTACGATGAATGATGATATCATATGACAGGGAACAGTTGGCTGTGTTCACTTTCTGCGCGGTTTCGCCTTATGTCTTTTGGCGTGTGCTGAGACTGCTACGATGGGGAATACAGTTACCTTTCTTTGTTTGGGAGATGTGTTAGTAATTCGGATGATTCCACTGGCACGGGCGTTTGAGCAATTATGGATTTTAATTCGTTTGCAGTGAAACCGAGGCCTTCCATAACCAATAACCAATAGTTATAACCATTTATATGACAAAGGTCAGCTGGTTATAACCATTAATCTCACGACGTCACACAACTGGCCATAACCATTCAGCCGGTAACAGTCACAAGTGAGCTGCCACAACATTGCTTATTCACAACTCATCATCACATCGAGTGTCGTCTCCGCAATGAGATTGGCTGCCATAGAGCGCCATTCTGCTCTGTCTCTTGCTTTGATGGTGCAGGTTGTCATAGGCTGACTTGTCCATCTTCTGATGTTACTCTACCATGTTAGTCTTGGTCTGCCTCTGCCTCTTTTACCTTGTATTTTCCCCTCCAGGATTACTTTTAGTAGGCTGTTGTGTCTTTTAACATGGCCCAAAAATCACATTTGTCTTGTTCTAATTGTGTTTAGTAATTCTCTTTTCATTTTTAGTGGTTGAAAACTTCATCGTTTGTTTTCTTTTCTTTCCATCCAATTCTACCTATTCTTTTCATCATCATCGAGTGCCTTCTCCGCAACGAAGGTTGTCTACCATGGATCGCCATTCTGCTCTGTCTCTTGCTTTGATGGTGCAGGCTGTCATAGATTGACTTGTCCATCTTTTGATGTTACTCGTCCATGTTAGTTTTGGTCTGCCTCTGGCTCTTTTACCTTGTATTTTCCCCTCCAGGATTACTTTTAGTAGGCTGTTGTGTCTTTTAACATGCCCCAAAAATGTCATTTGTCTTAATTGTATTTAGTAGTTCTCTTTTTATTTTCAGTTGTTTAAAAACTTTATCATTTGTTTTCTTTTCCTTCCACCCAATTCTACCTATTCTTCTATAAATCCACATTTCAAAGGCTTCAATTCTCTGTTCTGTTTTCTTGCCTAATGTCCATGTTTCTGCACCATATAGGAATATTGAGAAGATGTAACATTTTGCTATTCTTAGTTTTAGCCCTGGTGTTATTTGTTTTGATGTTAGTATGTCCTTCATGACATTAAAATTACTTTTTGCCATTCCTATTCTTTTGTTTATTTCAGTTGTACATTTTCCATCACTGGTTATAGTATGTCCCAGGTAGTTGTAGTTCTGAACTGTCTCCAGGTCTATTCCTTCTATTTTGATATCCACTTGTGGGTTTTGAGTATTTTCTTTGTTTATGATCATAGTTTTAGTCTTTTTGATATTCATATCTAGTCCATATTTTTTGCTTGTCATGATTATTACATTAAGTAATTGTTGTAGATCTTTAGGATTTTCTGCTAGTAGAACAGTATCATCAGCATATCTTAGGTTATTGATTATCTTTCCATTAATGTTTAGGCCTGGTATCTCTGAGATGTTTTTAAAGATTTGCTCAGTGTATAGATTGAACAAGCTTGGTGATAGGATGCATCCTTGTCTTACTCCTCTTTTTATATCAATGGGTGTAGAGTTCTCTTTGTTATATTTTATTATTGCTGTTTGCTCCCAGTATAGATTACATATTAGTCGTATGTCCATGTTATCTAGATGTATCTCTTTTAGTCATTCTATAAGTTGTTTGTGGTGTACTCTATCAAAAGCTTTGGTGTAGTCTATGAAGCATGCATATATTGGCTTGTTTACTTTCCCATTAATGTCCTCATGCTGAATGTGGCTTCTTTTTATAATTGCTTTCTTGTCCCTTTCGGCACACAATAATTCTGTGATATATTCCTGGCATCTGTTGATCTTTGTTGTCTACATTTGATTTTTTGTTTGCAATACATCCACTTTCTGTGGTTTTATTACTTTTACTAACCATTCTCCGTATTTCTGTGTGCATCCCTCTTAAATTTTGTTTATTTTCCATAGTTTCGATTTCTATACATCTTTGGTTCAACTAGTCTGTTGCCTTTTTGCATATTTTGCGTATTTCATTATCTATTTTATTGTATTGGACAGTGATCTTCGCTTGTCTTCTTTCTTCCATTTTTTTTCCAAGATGATGTCACTTATCCATTTTTGTTTTTTGTTCTTTTCCTTTTTTGGGTAAGGTGTAGCAGGTTTCTTGTTTGCTTTTCTTATGCATTGCCACTTGGTTGTAACTTTTTCATCAGGATTTCCTCTTCTCTACTGCTCAATCCCTTCTACTAGCAGTTTCTGTTATGTGCTCTTTACTTGTATTGTTGAGATATCTTTAATACATTTTTCTGATTTCAACCTGTTATGTCTAGTGGTATTGTTGATGATTTTGACTTTTTTGTTTTTCTCTTAGTTTGATTTTCATTTTTATCATTACAGGATTGTGATCTGAATTATTATCTGCTCCTGGATAGGTTTTGGCTTTCTTGAAGCTGTTATGGAACCTATCTTTATCTTTATGCAATCTATTTCATTCCTCTTCTTCTTATCTCCAGGACTTTTCCATGTTATAGTTTCATTTTCTCTTGCTCAAGTAGGTGTTACACATTATCAGCCTGTTTTGTTAACAAAACAATATTAATCTTTCATCTCTTTTACCTAAGGGGCATAAGTAGGCCTCGTCTTGCTGTGACAGAGAGATATCACGGAAGTAGGCATCGTCATGACATCATGACAGAGAGATGTCGCGGAAGTAGGCCTCGTCATGACATCATGACAGAGAGATATCGCGGAAGTAGGCCTCGTCATGACGTCATGACAGAGAGATATCACGGAAGTAGGCCTCGTCATGACGTCATGACAGAGAGATATCACGGAAGTAGGCCTCGTCATGACGTCATGACAGAGAGATATCACGGAAGTAGGCCTCGTCATGACGTCATGACAGAGAGATATCACGGAAGTAGGCCTCGTCATGACGTCATGACAGAGAGATATCACGGAAGTAGGCCTCGTCATGACGTCATGATAGAGAGATATCACGAAAGTAGGCCTCGTCATGACAGAGAGATATCACGGAAGTAGGCCTCGTCATGACGTCATGACAGAGAGATATCACGGAAGTAGGCCTCGTCATGACGTCATGATAGAGAGATATCACGAAAGTAGGCCTCGTCATGACAGAGAGATATCACGGAAGTAGGCCTCGTCATGACAGAGAGATATCACGAAAGTAGGCCTCGTCATGACGTCATGACAGAGAGATATCACGGAAGTAGGCCTCGTCATGACGTCATGATAGAGAGATATCACGAAAGTAGGCCTCGTCATGTCAGAGAGATATCACGGAAGTAGGCCTCGTCATGACAGAGAGATATCACGGAAGTAGGCCTCGTCATGACGTCATGACAGAGAGATATCACGGATGTAGGCCTCGTCATGACGTCATGACAGAGATATATCACGGAAGTAGGCCTCGTCGTGACGTCATGACAGAGAGATATCACGGAAGTAGGCCTCGTCATGACGTCATGGCAGAGAGATATCACGAAAGTAGGCCTCGTCATGACAGAGAGATATCACGGAAGTAGGCCTCGTCATGACAGAGAGATATCACGGAAGTAGGCCTCGTCATGACGTCATGACAGAGAGATATCACGGAAGTAGGCCTCGTCATGACGTCATGACAGAGAGATATCACGGAAGTAGGCCTCGTCGTGACGTCATGACAGAGAGATATCACGGAAGTAGGCCTCGTCATGACGTCATGGCAGAGAGATATCACGGAAGTAGGCCTCGTCGTGACGTCATGACAGAGAGATATCACGGAAGTAGGCCTCGTCATGACGTCATGACAGAGAGATATCACGGAAGTAGGCCTCGTCGTGACGTCATGACAGAGAGATATCACGGAAGTAGGCCTCGTCATGACGTCATGACAGAGAGATATCACGGAAGTAGGCCTCGTCGTGACGTCATGACAGAGAGATATCACGGAAGTAGGCCTCGTCATGACGTCATGGCAGAGAGATATCACGAAAGTAGGCCTCGTCGTGACGTCATGACAGTTAAGCCAAACCTTCCCAATGATCCAAGTGTTGGACTTGACACTTGACCGTCTCCTGTTGATCTATTTTTTTCTGTTTAATGATCTATTTCTGTTTAATGATCTATTTCTGTTTAATGATCTATTTCTGTTTAATGATCTATTTCTGTTTAATGATCTATTTCTGATTAGGAATTTCTACTGTTGATGTAATCAGCCCAGTTCATAGTTTTGGAGACTTTGCTCTATTTGGTGCATAAGGTTGTCGACCTGCGGGGAGGGAGGGGACGGGATGAAGTTGTAGTGATCCAGCAAGATGTTTTACCGTTTATTGTTAAGGGTCGCCCAAAAGTTGTAGTGATCCAGCAAGATGTTGTACCGTTTATTGTTAAGGGTCCCCCGAATGTTGTAGTGCGCATAGTGATACTGCTGGCTGTCTTTTATATTTGATATCGACTGACTGTGGGTCAGTTGCATGGCAGCTTGCACAACTAACATTGATGTCTCATTAGCAGAAGTTTCCAGAGAACCCACGAGGTCAAGATAAATAAAAATAGAAGACAGTCACGGCTTGAGGTGAAATATTTATACAGCTGTGTGGGCAGCAGCTGCAGCTGTTGCAATGTTTCATCAAATTCACGTGCGTGTCACCATAAATCAAGGCACTCGTGTGCGTCATCAGACGCTAAGTTACGACTGTGTGCCAGCTAACGCTGAACATCAAAAACAGAGACCTAACCTTTGGTCACTAGCGGACCTCTTGGGGCCTGGACCCCCGTTGTCCAGTGAGACATGGACACATTAGCCTGAGAGCTGCAACTGATGGCTCTGTCCCAATGTGAGATGACCTCGTCAGATCCTCGGTCACTGTCTCTATCTCCATGTGCGCGTGCCCTGACAACTGTCCACTCTCATCTCACGTGTGGATGGCTCCAACCCGTAACCTCGTTTGACATCGTGTGACCCAGCAGCTCGTCCGTGCCGCCCGGACAAGCTCAGCCAGACCTGCATGGCCCACGTGTCCTTGCTCCGACGGCCATTGTTTCACTGGCGAGTGCCGCTGTGGAAGTAGTCAACTCCGTGGGCTCATCCTGCCCGAGAGATGCACGAGTGTTTGTTCCACGATCCCCGGCAAGCGTCCGCCACGAGACGGCAGTGTCTGAAGCTAGATACCATTACTCGTGGTTATATTTGATTATTTATGGACAGATTTGATTGTTTGCGGCTAAATTCGATTTTCTTTTTATGGGACAGGCTGGTGTGTTTAGGGGACCTTCGCGACATCATCTCGCACAACTGGTCACCGCACGCGCTTTTGGCGAGCCTCCCTTATCTTTAATTGGAAGGCAGTTGCACGTGGTTGATAGTGTTGTCGACCTCCATTGTTGTTACAGCACGACTAGCGCGCATGCGCGGTGGCGGTTCTGTGGCTACAATCAATCCATGAATCTCCCTCCAGTATAGAAGTGACAAAATCTCCATTGAAGTTTGTCCGCTTTGGTGGGAGATGACGCTCGAGTCTCGTAAATCAGAGCTTCACCAGGCTGACGTCATACACACCGACCGCATGGTTTGCGCATGCGTGCTAGTGTGCCACCACTTCATGACGTTACAGTTGATGTTTGTGAGTGAAACTCTGGGACAAATCGTCCAGATAAGCATGGTTCTAGGCTAGCATGGTTCTAGTCTAGCATGGTTCTAGTCTAGCATGGTTCTAGTCTAGCATGGTTCTTGTCTAGCATGGTTCTAGTCTAGCATGGTTCTAGTCTAGCATGGTTCTAGTCTGACTCTCCTGTCTAGCGTCACGGCTGATTACCACAACCTTACTTACCCTGCAACCACACCTCGTGTCTGTATTTAGCTGCTGCCGAATCTCTCATGAGACTCCCTCACCTGAAAGCGCCTCTAGATGCTATTGGTCTCCCAACTCTCAACAAAACGTGTACATGATGACGTGTACATGATGACGTGTACATGATGACGTGTACATGATGACGTGTACATGATGACGTGTACATGATGACGTTGTCCAGTGTTGTTGCCCTGTCTGCTGTCTAAGGTTTCTAGTCTGTCGTTGAGCGCAGCCAGAAGGTCGTGGTCGAGCGGGTCCGTTCTGAGGCTCGTGCTCGAGGCTTTCTTGTGACTAACTCACTACACGGTTGCAACTGACTCACTACACGGTTGCCACTAACTCACTACACGGTTGCCACTGACTCACTACACGGTTGCCACTAACTCACTACACGGTTGCCACTGACTCACTACACGGTTGCCACTGACTCACTACACGGTTGCCACTGACTCACTACACGGTTGCCACTAACTCACTACACGGGTGCCACTGACTCACTACACGGTTGCCACTAACTCACTACACGGTTACCACTGACTCACTACACGGTTGCCACTAACTCACTACACGGTTGCCACTGACTCACTACACGGTTGCCACTGACTCACTACACGGTTGCCACTGACTCACTGCACGGCAGCCACTGACTCAGTACACGTTGGCCACTGACTCACTACACGGCAGCCACTGACTCACAACACGGCAGCCACTGACTCACTACACGGTTGCCACTGACTCACTGCACGGCAGCCACTGACTCAGTACACGTTGGCCACTGACTCACTACACGGCAGCCACTGACTCACAACACGGCAGCCACTGACTCACTACACGGTTGCCACTGACTCATTGCACGGCAGCCACTGATTCACTACACGGTTGCCACTAACTCACTGCACGGCAGCCACTGACTCACTACACGGTTGCCACTAACTCACTGCACGGCAGCCACTGACCCACTTCACGGTGACCACTGACTCACTACACATTGGCCACTGACTCACTAAACAGTGGCCACTGACTCACTTCACGGCAGCCACTGACTCGATACACGCTGGCCACTGACTCACTAAACGGTGGCCACTGACTCACTAAACGGTGGCCACTGACTCACTACACGGTGACCACTGACCCACTACACGGTGACCACTGTCCACTAAACGTTGGCCACTGACTCACTACACGGTGACCACTGACCCACTACACGGTGGCCACTGACCCACTAAACGGTGGCCACTGACCCACTACATGGTGACCACTGACCCACTACACGGTGACCACTGACCCACTACACGGTGACCACTGACCCACTACACGGTGGCCACTGACCCACTACACGGTGACCACTGACCCACTACACGGTGGCCACTGACCCACTACACGGTGACCACTGACCCACTACACGGTGGCCACTGACTCACTACACGGTGACCACTGACCCACTACACGGTGACCACTGACCCACTACACGGTGACCACTGACCCACTACACGGTGACCACTGACCCACTACACAGTGACCACTAACTCACTTCACGGTGACCACTAACTCACTACACGGTGACCACTGACTTACTACACGGTGATCACTGACTTACTACACGGTGACCACTGACTTACTTCACGGTGACCACTGACTCACTTCACGGTGACCACTGACTCACTACACGGTGACCACTGACTTACTACACGGTGACCACTGACTTACTTCACGGTGACCACTGACTTACTTCACGGTGACCACTGACTTACTTCACGGTGACCACTGACTAACTACACGGTGACCACTGACTTACTTCACGGTGACCACTGACTTACTTCACGGTGACCACTGACTTACTACACGGTGACCACTGACTTACTACACGGTGACCACTGACTTACTTCACGGTGACCACTGACTTACTACACGGTGACCACTGACTTACTTCACGGTGACCACTGACTTACTACACGGTGACCACTGACTTACTTCACGGTGACCACTGACTTACTATACGGTGACCACTGACTTACGGTGACCACTGACTTACTACACGGTGACCACTGACTTACTTCACGGTGACCACTGACTCACTACACGGTGACCACTGACTTACTACACGGTGACCACTGACTTACTACACGGTGACCACTGACTTACTACACGGTGACCACTGACTTACTACACGGTGACCACTGACTTACTTCACGGTGACCACTGACTTACTACACGGTGACCACTGTCTTACTATACGGTGACCACTGACCCACTACACGGTGACTACTGACTCACTACACGGTGACCACCGACTCACTACACGGTGACCACTGACTCACTACACGGTGACCACTGACCCACTACATGGTGACCACTGACTCAATACACAGTGACCACTGACTCACTACACGGTGACCACTGAATTACTACATGGTGACCACTGACTCACTACACGGTGACCACTGAATTACTACACGGTGACCACTGACTCACTACACGGTGACCACCGACTCACTACACGTTGACCACTGACTCACTACACGGTGACCACTGACCCACTACATGGTGACCACTGACTCACTACACAGTGACCACTGACTCACTACACGGTGACCACTGACTTACTACACGGTGACCACTGAATTACTACATGGTGACCACTCACTTACTACACGGTGACCACTGACTTACTACACGGTGACCACTGACTTACTACACGGTGACCACTGACTTACTACACGGTGACCACTGACTCACTACACGGTGACCACTGACTTACTACACGGTGACCACTGACTTACTACACGGTGACCACTGACTTACTACACGGTGACCACTCTCTTACTACACGGTGACCACTGACTTACAACACGGTGACCACTGACTTTCTATACGGTGACCACTCACTTACTACACGGTGACCACTCACTTACTACACGGTGACCACCGACTCACTACACGGTGACCACCGACTCACTACACGGTGACCACTGACCCACTACACGGTGACCACCTACTCACTACATGGTGACCACCGACTCACTACACAGTGACCACTGACCCACTACACGGGGACCACTGACCCACTACACAGTGACCACTGACCCACTATATTGTGGCCACTGACTCACTACACTGTGGCCACTGACTCACCTCATGTAGGTAATTAGACATGTGTATGTGCTGGAGCACTCCCATATATGTAGTTGTATGTGCTGGAGCACTGCCATATATGTAGTTATATGTGCTGGAGCACTCCCATATATGTAGTTGTATGTGCTGGAGCACTCCCATATATGTAGTTGTATGTGTTGAAGAGTATATGTTAATAACACAATCAGGGATGTTGTTAAAGCTCATTGAAACTTGCACTTGTAATATAACAATTTAAGACGTGCACTTGTAATATAACAATTTGAGATCTGCACTTGTAATATAACAATTTAACACATGCACTTCTAATGTAGCAATTTGAAGTGAGCACTAGTAATATAACAATTTGAGACGTACATTTATAATACAACAATTTGAGATGTACAGTTATAATATAACAATATGAGACGTACAGTTATAATATAACAATTTGAGACTTACAGTTATAATATAACAATTTGAGACGTACACTTGTAATATAACAATTTGAGACGTACAGTTATAATATAACAATTTGAGACGTACAGTTATAATATAACAATTTGAGACGTACAGTTATAATATAACAATTTGAGACGTACAGTTATAATATAACAATTTGAGACGTACAGTTATATTAAGTTGAAAAGATTGCTTTATCTAAAGGGCACTTTGTTGGAGGGGCTGCCCTCTCGCCGCTCCCTCAGATTAGCCAATTAGAATTGCCTGCATTCATTGACTGTAACCATTCCTGTCTGTCATGTCAAGCAGGTGACCTCATTAGCAACGCGGGGTCAACAGGAAGCCAGAGTGATGGTCCTGCTGGGGAGACAGACGAACAAATGCGCATGCGCCTCAAGCGGAAGTTGCAAAGAAACCGGACCTCCTTTACAGCGGCACAAATCGAGTCTCTAGAGAAAGGTAGGACATTTGTCCTGTATCTGGATGCACGTTTCTTGGTACTTATCAGGGAGGAAGCCGTCTAGATGTTGCGTGCCTGTGGTTGTTCACACAAAATATTTTAAAATTGGGAAAATCAAAAGTCAAATGTAGTGGGTGACGTCACTGAATAGATGGTAAGTAAAGAAGGTACTAGAATCTTAAAGACGGTACTAGAATCTTAAAGACGGTACTAGAATCTTAAAGACGGTACTAGAATCTTAAAGACGGTACTAGAATCTTAAAGACGGTACTAGAATCTTAAAGACGGTACTAAGATTTTAAAGACGATACTAGAATCTTAAAGACGGTACTAAAATCTTAAAGACGGTACTAGAAACTTAAAGACGGTACTAGAATCTTAAAGACGGTACTAGAAATTTAAAGCGGGTACTAGAAACTTACAGAAGGTACTAGAAAGTTGTGTAGGGGCAGTTAGTGACACGCCACTGAAACGTAGCGTCTACTGTACAGAGCTGAACATTGTGTGAACTGCGACGCTGGACGTAATTAGCGACTGATTTCAGTTGCCTAGAAATCGGTTCCAGAAATGGAATATTCTGGAGTGAGCATTGATGGACAGGAGCAGAGAGACAACATAGGAGATGCTGCGCTTGTTCAAGATGTGGACATGAATCATCGGCCTTGTCATTTTTACTGTACCCAGCGTGCCCTGAAACACACAAGCGGAACTACGTCATTGACACGTGGGCAATTCTGAAGATGAATCGATACATAAAACAGCACACACGCGCCACAGGACACTGAAGTGCCTACTTCTTGTTCTACCTGTTGTATTAAAGTGGTAGGCTGACCTAGTTCTTGTTCTACCTGTTGTATTAAAGTGTTAGGCTGACCTAGTTCTTGTTCTACCTGTTGTAAGAAAGTGTTAAGCTGACCTAGTTCTTGTTCTACCTGTTGTAAGAAAGTGTTAAGCTGACCTAGTTCTTGTTCTACTTGTTGTATTAAAGTGTTGAGCTGACCTAGTTCTTGTTCTACTTGTTGTATTAAAGTGTTGAGCTGACCTAGTTCTTGTTCTACCTGTTGTAAGAAAATGTTAAGCTGACCTAGTTCTTGTTCTACTTGTTGTATTATTAAAGTGTTGAGCTGACCTAGTTCTTGTTCTACCTGTTGTATTAAAGTGTTAAGCTGACCTAGTTCTTGTTCTACTTGTTGTATTAAAGTGTTGAGCTGACCTAGTTCTTGTTCTACCTGTTGTATTAAAGTGTTAAGCTGACCTAGTTCTTGTTCTACTTGTTGTATTAAAGTGTTAAGCTGACCTAGTTCTTGTTCTACCTGTTGTATTAAAGTGTTAAGCTGACCTAGTTCTTGTTCTACTTGTTGTATTAAAGTGTTAAGCTGACCTAGTTCTTATTCTACTTGTTGTATTAAAGTGTTAAGCTGACCTAGTTCTTGTTCTACCTGTTGTATTAAAGTGTTAAGCTGACCTAGTTCTTGTTCTACCTGTTGTATTAAAGTGTTAAGCTGACCTAGTTCTTGCCCCGTTTTGCTCATGCATCCAAAGTTGTGAGTTACGTGCGTCTCCACTGTTCTCATGGTTATGATTATTTAACGTTCACGTCTCTGTGTCACGTCTGTGTGTTGCTCTTATTTTACGCTACCTGTTTTAGTGATATCTTCTACGCGTCACGTCAGTTTGTCACTTCTTTGTGTCACGTCTCCGCGTCACGCCTCTGTGTCACGTCTATGTTTTGCTCTTTTTTCTGCTATTAATATTTGATTTATTATTCGCGTCACGTCTATGTATTGCTCTTATTTGATGCTACCGGTTTTTCAACGTGATATTCTTCTCCACGTCACGTTTGTGTGTCACGTGTATGTGTCACGTGTGTGTAATGTACAGTATGCTGTTGATCGTGTGACCTTGACCGATTCTCCATACCTGCAGAATTTGAGAGGACTCACTACCCTGATGTGTTCGCCGTGAAAGGTTGGCACAGAAGATCGACCTGCCAGAGGCTAGGATCCAGGTGTGGTTCTCCAACAGGTGAGTGCCAATACCTGGTTGTTGCGTGAGTGGGAGTGTATGTGTGTTTAAATACACGTGTACTGAATAAGCTCATGTATGTGTGTGTGTGTGTGTGTCTATGAGTCTTACCCTATCATTGGTAAGTGGGATACTGTACGCAACTTTATCTGCATGTCTTGTGTGTACACAATTCTATCTGCTTGTCATGTGTGTACACAATTCTATCTGCATGTCTTGTGTGTACACAATTCTATCTGCTTGTCTTGTGTGTACACAATTCTATCTGCTTGTCTTGTGTGTACACAATTCTATCTGCATGTCTTGTGTGTACGCGCCCCAGAGCAATTGAATGTATGTGTGTGCGTGTATGTGTGTGTGTGTGTGTGAACATGCTGACACATTTTCTGTTAGATGGACCTCTTCCTCTTTTTCTCCTCTTCTCTCTCTGGCATCTTAATCTTCCTATTTCTCTTCTTACTCACCTCGTCCACCATTTCTCTTCTTAGTCACCTCGTCGACCATTTCTCTTCTTAGTCACTTCGTCCGCCATTTCTTTTCTTAGTCACTTCGTCCACCATTTCTCTTCTTACTCACCTCGTCGACCATTTCTCTTCTTAGTCACCTCGTCGACCATTTCTCTTCTTAGTCACTTCGTCCACCATTTCTCTTCTTACTCACCTCGTCGACCATTTCTCTTCTTAGTCACTTCGTCCACCATTTCTCTTCTTAGTCACCTCGTTGACCATTTCTCTTCTTAGTCACCTCGTCCACCATTTCTCTTCTTACTCACCTCGTTGACCATTTCTCTTCTTAGTCACTTCGTCCACCATTTCTCTTCTTACTCACCTCGTCCACCATTTCTCTTCTTAGTCACTTCGTCCACCATTTCTCTTCTTAGTCACTTCGTCCACCATTTCTCTTCTTACTCACCTCGTCGACCATTTCTCTTCTTAGTCACTTCGTCCACCATTTCTCTTCTTAGTCACTTCGTCCACCATTTCTCTTCTTAGTCACTTCGTCCACCATTTCTCTTCTTACTCACCTCGTCGACCATTTCTTTTCTAAGTCACTTCGTCCACCATTTCTCTTCTTAGTCACCTCGTTGACCATTTCTCTTCTTAGTCACTTCGTCCACCATTTCTTTTCTAAGTCACTTCGTCCACCATTTCTCTTCTTACTCACCTCGTCGACCATTTCTCTTCTTAGTCACTTCGTCCACCATTTCTCTTCTTAGTCACCTCGTTGATCATTTCTCTTCTTAGTCACTTCGTCCACCATTTCTTTTCTTAGTCACCTCGTTGATCATTTCTCTTCTTAGTCACTTCGTCCACCATTTCTCTTCTTAGTCACCTCGTTGACCATTTCTCTTCTTAGTCACTTCGTCCACCATTTCTCTTCTTAGTCACCTCGTTGATCATTTCTCTTCTTAGTCACTTCGTCCACCATTTCTTTTCTTAGTCACCTCGTCCACCATTTCTCTTCTTAGTCACCTCGTCCACCATTTCTTTTCTTAGTCACTTCGTCCACCATTTCTCTTCTTAGTCACTTCGTCCACCATTTCTCTTCTTAGTCACTTCGTCCACCATTTCTCTTCTTAGTCACTTCGTCCACCATTTCTCTTCTTAGTCACTTCGTTCACCATTTCTCTTCTTAGTCACTTCGTTGATCATTTCTCTTCTTAGTCATTTCGTCCACCATTTCTCTTCTTAGTCACCTCGTCCACCATTTCTCTTCTTAGTCACTTCGTCCACCATTTCTCTTCTTAGTCACTTCGTCCACCATTTCTCTTCTTAGTCACTTCGTCCACCATTTCTCTTCTTAGTCACTTCGTCCACCATTTCTCTTCTTAGTCACTTCGTCCACCATTTCTCTTCTTAGTCACTTCGTTCACCATTTCTCTTCTTAGTCACCTCGTTGACCATTTCTCTTCTTAGTCATTTCGTCCACCATTTCTCTTCTTAGTCACCTCGTCCACCATTTCTCTTCTTAGTCACTTCGTCCACCATTTCTCTTCTTAGTCACCTCGTCCACCATTTCTCTTCTTAATCACCTCGTCAACCATTTCACCGCCCACCTTGAGCGCCGACTCTTTTGTCCATGATTAGCTTTTACCAAGGATGTTGGAAGCTCGTAGTGGGCCGGTTTTACCGGAGCTTTTAGTGTTGTCATTCATGTGTGCACTACGGTGGGGTGTATAGGGGCCGGTTTTACCGGAGCTTTTAGTGTTGTCATTCTTGTGTGCACTACGGTGGGGTGTATAGGGGCCGGTTTTAATTTGCTCAGATTTAAGTCAACTCATTAATGTGTCTATAACGAAGTGTCTATGTGTTTACTATCTGTCTATGTTCCTGATATATGTGTGTGGCTTCTGTATTGATGTGAAACTATCATGCTGTGCCACTGCAAACTCATTGACCTGATGTTGTCTGCTAGGAGAGCCAAATGGAGGAGGGAGGAAAAGCTACGAAACCAGAGGCGTGACGTGTGCAGCGGTGCAGCTAGACTGCCCATTAACCATAGCTTTAGCAACGGAATGTACCCAGGAGTGCCGCCCATACATCAACCGATTCCATCCATGTCGGAGACCTACAGGTAAGCTAATGTGTGGGGGAGGGATAGGGAGGGAATGAGGGGGCGATGAGTGATTTCATAATGAGGGGGGCGATGAGTGATTTCATAATGAGGGGGCGATGAGTGATTTCATAATGAGGGGGGCGATGAGTGATTTCATAATGAGGGGGGCGATGAGTGATTTCATAATGAGGGGGGCGATGAGTGATTTCATAATGAGGGGGGCGATGAGTGATTTCATAATGAGGGGGGCGATGAGTGATTTCATAATGAGGGGGGCGATGAGTGATTTCATAATGAAGGGGGCGATGAGTGATTTCATAATGAGGGGGGCGATGAGTGATTTCATAATGAGGGGGGCGATGAGTGATTTCATAATGAAAGGGCGATGAGTGATTTCACAATGAAGGGGGTAATGAGTGATTTGATAATGAAGAGGGTGATGAGTGATATGATAATGAAGGGGGCGATGAGTGATTTCATAATGAAGGGGGCGATGAGTGATTTCATAATGAAGGGGCGATGAGTGATTTCATAATGAAGGGGGCGATGAGTGATTTCATAATGAAGGGGGCGATGAGTGATTTCACAATGAAGGGGGCGATGAGTGATTTGATAATGAAGGGGGCGATGAGTGATTTGATAATGAAGGGGGCGATGAGTGATTTCATAATGAAGGAGGCGATGAGTGTTTTCATAATGAAGGGGGCGATGAGTGATTTCATAATGAAGGGGGCGATGAGTGATTTCATAATGAAGGGGGCGATGAGTGATTTCATAATGAAGGGGGCGATGCGTGATTTGATAATGAAGGGGGCGATGAGTGATTTGATAATGAAGGGGCGATGAGTGATTTGATAATGAAGGGGCGATGAGTGATTTGATAATGAAGGGGGCGATGAGTGATTTGATAATGAAGGGGGCGATGAGTGATTTGATAATGAAGGGGGCGATGAGTTATTTGATAATGAAGGGGCGATGACTGGCCGGTCTGATAGACAAGATACGAAATTCCTCATTTGATTGTCATTGATTGGTGGCGATAATGATGTTGATAATAATGATGATGACGATAAAGATGATGATAGTTATGATTATGATTGTGATGATGATGGTGCTGATTGTGATGGTTATGATGGTGATTGTGATGATTGTGATGATTGTGATGATGATTGTACTTGTTATGATGATGATTGTGATGATTGGGA
Organism: Megaustenia siamemsis; assembly: GCA_032433765.1. Taxonomy (NCBI): domain Eukaryota; kingdom Metazoa; phylum Mollusca; class Gastropoda; order Stylommatophora; family Ariophantidae; genus Megaustenia; species Megaustenia siamemsis. Next base: position 81,466,532 of record JAVIAB010000024.1, on the reverse strand, counting down.
TGATTATGATGATGATTGTGATGATGATTGTGATGATTGTAATGGTTATGATGATGATTGTGATGATGATTGTGATGATTGTGATGATGATTATGATGGTTATGATGATGGTTATGATGATGATGACTGTGATGATTGTTATTATTATTGTGATTGTTATGATGATGATTGTGTTGATGATTTTGATGATTGTGATGATGACTGTGATGACGATTGTAATGACGATTGTGATGATTGTGGTGGTTATGATGATGATTGTGATGATGATTGTGATGATTGTGATGATGATTGTGATGATGATCGTGATGATTGTGATGGTTATGGTGATGATTATGCTGGTGGTGTTGGTGGTTGTGATGATCCTGGTGTTGGTGGTTGTGATGATGGTGGTGCTGGTGG